>JAPQLA010000009.1:23468266-23480238 GCA_029822935.1 Naso vlamingii
CATCGGTCTCACTAGTCCGCACTAGTCTGACCAAGACAGTGGAGTAAGACCCAGGTATTTATCCTCTTTCCACTAATGCAAACAAAAGCACACAAACTCTGGCTTTGATAATATTATGGGGACGCTGTTTAAAAAACTGATGGTCTCTGTGGGGACTGGGAAATACTCTTTACTGAGCAATAGCACCATTGGTTGGTGATCCGGCACAAAGCATCAGGCACACACAAAATTTCTTAGAGAAATTTTCTAGTTCCTCTTTGGTGTTGAAATTGTTTTTATATTCCAGCAGGTTTCCATATCAGGTGGGTTCTTGGGTTTTGTTGTAAGCAAAAAAGTTTAGATTCTGTTTCACCAGAACATGTTGAGGTATAGCAAATGTGTTGGAAGCATTTCCTTCCTCTTCAAACATTTGCAAAGCAATGCCTTAGTAAGCTTGCAGTCTTTTTTCTTTCTACCTTTTCTGACACATTACTGCATATCTTGGTGTGGTACCGCCGCCTTTAGGTCATTGGAATAGTGTGAAACTGTTTAATCGCATCACAAACAGCCTGTGGTGCTTCTAGAAGTCAGACACTCCAATGGGTACCTTTGTTGATCATGACAGAGCCCAGTGCTTGACTTGCCCATCGGCACCCCTGATTGGCTGAGCTGTGCCCAGAGGCAGCTGGAGGAGGAGCTAAGTGTGGAGCGGAGAACTCAGGAAGAGCGAGAGCAGCAGCTGGAGTCCTGTGGAGAGACGCTACAGCTCCTGGTTGACTCCATTAAGACCATCCTGTCCAACCACAACCGCCAACTGGCAGACGTCAAGCACCTGCTGAGAGCCATGGCCAAGGTACACTCAATGGCCAGCTACTTCACATGCGCACTAGAATTTTAATACACATGGAAAAAATGGCTAAAAACTTCTTTATCTTTTGTTTTGGGGGTGTGTAGAAAAAGTGCAGAAAAATTAGTCAATTTTAAATGAAGTCTTCCACACAAAGCAAAATATCTGTGTTTTACAGAGCATGCATGTTTCTACATTATCCCAGGTCAGACTAATACTGGCTCTGTAGAGGGCCTTTTGGTTTTCGTAGTTTCATGTTTGGACGGGCAGGATGAGTGGAGAAGTATTTAGCTGGTCGCTATCTGCATCCTGACTGCTAGATGCCACACAATCCTTCACACAGCACCTCTGTTTTCCATCCTGAACCATTAGTGGGCTTCAGTTGTGAACCAGAAGTTATCCTGTGCATTAATTCTGTCATACAGGATGAGGAGGCTGCTTTGGCGGATGGTGAAGAGGTGGCATATGATGGCAGTGTGCGTCATTTCCTGTTGGAGTACAAAGCGTGGCAGGACAACATCCAACTGGTCTTATTCACTGTGGTCCAGGCCAGTGGGCAGCCTCGAAGCCAGGAGCAGCTTGAACTGCTGGAGGAGATTCCTGCTACCCTGAAGGAGCTGCATACACAGAGCCAGAGGTGCTTACACTCACATAAATATAAACTCTGATACACACCTCTAAACTCTCTGTTTAAATCCTGTGTTAATATTCTGTGTGCATCACTACAGTGTGTATAATGGCCTAGTGGGCTTTGCCTCCCCACTGGTGACAGACAGAGACAGTGAATGTGCCAGTCCTGTTTCTGCAGCACAGACAAGCTTTGCAGCAGGTACAGACTTCCAGAAATACACACATTATTCCCCTCATCCTCATGGTCTTGAAACGTGGCTATAAAATACTGCAGCTTCCTTCTGTGAAGAGAGCAGTGATGACAGCAGGAAGAAGTATTGAAGCATCCACAGAAGCCTCTAAAACTGGAGAAATGTTTTAAACTGCAGGAGTGCTGTTAGTCACAGTTTTCTATTCACAATTTCAGTACCCTCTGACAACCAATGGAGCCAAGGTCAAGAAACTCGGCAAAAGTCATTCATTGGTCACACACACTCACTGAGGTTGCAGTTTGTATACAAGAATGTGGCTCCATAATTCCTGGAACTTTTTGGTTCAAAGTGGCTTTGCTGACTGAATTCAAGCTGACCAAACTGTTCAAACTGTTCTCTACCGCGGAGGAAACTACAAACTTTACAGCCACGCTTCAAGTGTATAGTGCGTAGAAGAAATAGATCTCATCTGTCTGTTTCACATATTTATGACTAATCAAAGTGTGTTTACCAAATGTTTTCTCTTCCAACATGTCATACTGGTTTGACTTCAGCTGTTAGATGCAGTGGGGTAAAGACCCAGCCAGACTCAATGTCCCAGAATGCACGCAAGGCTCTGCCACGCAACTTGGGGACCCCCACTGATACCCCACCCAGCACTCTGCTGATGAACAACAAAGGCCTCAACCCCAGCCCCAAGAGGGCCATACGAGACCCCAAAACAGGTCGAGGTAATCTTCATCACTCTCCTCACTGCACTGATAAACCTTAGTGTGACTTTAATCGTCACGAGCTGAATATACTATTTTAAATACGACTAGTAAACAAAATCTCAAAGACAAGGTTTAGAGGTCAGGTTCGAGATGGTTGAGGTGGAGCAGAGGGTCTGTGGACTTGGCTGTAACACATGAGTTACATTTATTAGAAGCCTGTATTTCAGACTTGCTCGTAAATTAGAGGAGAATGAATGAATGCATAATAATGTGTTGAAATGCCACTGTACTGCTCTTTACCTGCTGCTTGCTGTGTTCCAGCTGTCCAGGAGAGGAACTCGTATGCGGTCAGTGTGTGGAAGAGAGTGAAAGCCAAGCTGGAGGGTCGAGACATCGATCCCAACAGGAGAATGAGTGTCACAGAGCAGGTAGAACTTGCACTCAACTCTCATTGCAGATTTAAGTCACTTTTCATGTTTGAATACAGCCAACTGATAGCAATTCCCATTAGAGCAAGCACTTGGCAACAAAAACTTCATTTTACTAGGCAGAAACCTTGGAGCACAACCTGACTGGAGGTAGGTTGACTATCTGACACAACCAGTTGGGTTGAGAGAGAGAGAGATGCAGAGCAACAGCAAAATAAAAAATAGCATAGTACCAAAAATGTGACTAGTAACAGTAATAGAACTAGGGCTGTCAACATTAACCCGTTAACACTTGCGATTAATTTGAGAAATCTGAGAAACTTAACGTGGCTGCCTAAACTATAAAGCATTGTGAGAAACACTGTGTAAGTTCAAAGCCTGATGGTTAGAGAAGCATTCTTGTGTCTTGAGGGTCACAGGTCCAGTTCAACAGTTTCCTGCAGCTTTGCAGCTGCCAACCGTGAATGATCGGCAGTTCCAAAACTTGAACATGTTCTATAATAGTACATTCTATAAATGAGAAGCTGAAAAAGAAGTTAAAAAAAAAAAGAAAGAAAGAAAAAAGATTCCTCCTACCAGTTTGTCATGCATTTATTTATTCCAACAACACCACAGATTTATTTATCTCCCCCAAAATATACAAGCTAATACTAGTATTTTAATCGCAATTAATATTGATTAATCACAGAATTTCACGTTGATTAACTCAATTCAGTGTTTTAATTGATTGACAGCACTAAATAGAACATAATAAAATGTAAAATATATAGAAGTATGTACTAAGAGAAAGAATGAGTCATTAATCATTAACATCTTGTTTCAAAACACTCTTCTGCGCTGCCCTTAGTTTTAACTTTATCAGAAGCTGCTTGGCACCATTGGAGACTGCTGGTGTGCAAAGTTAATCCGTGCAGTTGCTTTAATTTATTTATTTATTTTATTTTTTTAACTTGTGAGACTAAATGACTAGAAAGAAAACCGGATAAACCTCGTCCTACGTCCACTTCTACAAGTACAGTCAAGTACAAGGCAGAACAAGCAGCTCAACGTTTATCTGACCTCTGATCAGTTTAGCTACTGAATGAATTCACTCACAAAAGATCTCCTGCCTAGCACAGACGCCAGACTGCAGAGAGCACATCAATCTGTCAACGGCTAAGTTTAACTTTGTCGCGTTATCAAGTTACTCGCAGAATTAACATTAGCTGGCAACAGCTGTCATGAAGTTTTTCATTTAAAGCAGTGAGTATGTAAAATGAGAAGCTGCTATCTGAAGGTTTTGTGAACTGCTCTTTGCTAATGATAGCACTGCAGCTTAGCGAATACAAGCATTTTGCCGTCCTCTGTCTGAACTCACCGTCACTCCTTGCTGCACCCACCTAACTTTTCACATTGGTACATTCTAGTTTTCACTATTGTGCAGCAGAGTGCACCACTGCAGAGGCCCACTGTGGAAAAGGAGCGCAGGTGAATAAACATTTACTGCTGTTTTCTTGCAGGTGGACTTTGTCATCAAAGAGGCCACCAACTTGGACAACCTGGCCCAGCTGTATGAGGGCTGGACAGCCTGGGTGTGAACGCTGTGCTGCTTCATGTCTTTGTTCCAGCGAAGGCTTGGAGATCCACCAGAGTCCAGCGGGTCTGGGGTGTCTGAACAGCAGCACCAGGCCACACTGGGGGGAGGAAATGGGAAGCGGATGCTGAGTCTGCCCTCCCAAACTCCTGGGCACTCAAAATGGGGCAGTGACCTCGTAGCACCGCTGCATCCACACTCCCCCAAACATCGGCGACCGAGCTAACACAACGCTTAGTGGGCCTGCAGCCCCACCTTCCTTTCTGGGGTTTGACCAGGCAAAGCAGCGCTGAATGGGGGAGGGGGGAAGGAGGGCAAAGGCCTCCTCACCCTCAACTTGGAAATACCTTCCCCCCTCACCTGCATAGCTCACTATCAAGTTGTACCCATTAACATCACTTCATCCTGTTGAGCCAGTCAAACTCCACCCGAGGGCGGGATGAAGCAGGAAGTGAGCTGCTTCCCTCTGAAGCACACAGCTGAGACGCTGTGGGTGGGACTTCACCGGGGCTGAAGCTCAGACAGATGGGGCATTCACATGGCCACGCTTGTTTTTTTCTAATCTTTTCCTCAATGGTGTTGTGATTCTGACTGGCCAGTGGGTTACACATTTGGGCAGGAATGATGAGAAATGAAAGTTCAACAGGATTCTTAAGGCTTCATGGAAGGCCACCTGACACCTGAAATTTAAGTGGAAAACAATAATCAAACTGAACTTCGATTGATGGACAGTAAAGACTTTGACTTGTGTCTGAAGTGTTGTCAGATTTCCCAGAATAAAAGATCAAGTGGAGTTGTTTTCTCAGGAAGGTTATTTGTGCTTTTGTGGATAAAACTAAAATGTCCTGTCATGTGAAATAGTTTTGGATGGCTCACCCTGTGCTTAGATCGGACATGTAAAGATGAAGTCACCTAAAGGGGGGAGAACCTCTGTCTGATTCTTTATCTTAGGTGTGCATCTTAAGTCTGTGCTGTGCTTTGTAACTATCTTTAGTCCTTCTTTCAATAGAATTAGAAGTAAATTTCTGCCTTTTTTGACTTGCCTGTCAAAGGCTGATGCTTGTCTCATACATATTCACTCCCAATCCCTAATGCTTGCATTTTATAAATCTTGACCTTCTAGTTTTACATTTTTAGTGGGAGAAATTATGTTTTGGTGATGGTGCAAAATGTTCATTCTTAAAGCTTTTAATGGATTTTGTTGGATGCCAAATAAACATGGAACTGAGAAGTGTTCAGTGTTTTATTCAGTATGTTTGAATTGCCCTTTTGACAAACTGGATGTTACTGGAAAATCCATGCATGAACACAAAAAAGCTAAGTTATTTTTAAGTTGTTTCTTTACCATTTAACCCTAATTTAACCTGGTGGCGACCGGTGGCTCAGTTGGTAGAGCAGGCGCCCCGTATACAGAGGCTGTGTCGTTGTCCATTAGTGCGAATCCACCCGAGGCCGCTGCTGACCAAGGCACTGGCATAAGATCCACACATACTCCTAGCATGTGTAGTGAAGGTTAACTACGAATAGGATTGGTTAAAGAGAGAGAGAATGAATTTCACCAAGGGGATCAATAAAGCAAATATTATTATTATCATTACTATAATAATAATAATTAATAATATTATTATTATTATTTTTACAGGGGCTTTAAACTTCAGCTTCCAAAGGAGGAATTAAAGTTTAAGTGTATTAAACTACTCTGGTTTCAAATAAAGCAACTTCCTCTCTTTACTGCTCATCACAGGTTAAGACTTCAATGTGAACATAGTTTTCCTTCTTGGATTGTTTCAGTTGAAGGAGTTTTGTATGCCTTAGCTGAAAGTATCCAGTAGTAGATCAGATAAAGCTATGCAGAATTCAGGAGAAAGAATACCCCCATTCACCTGGTATCATTTTCAGTATTAAAAAAAACTTCAAAACGTAAATCTGCCAGATTTGGCCAAAAGGCTGATTTTCATCCACAAGAAGAAAATTAGAGATGTTGTAAAAGGCTTGACCTTTATCGGGAACTGCTGCTCTAGACTTAAGTATGGGACTGAATAACAATTGACACTTGGGAGTGAGATCAAATCTCATGAATATAAATGCATCCATAGTTAGGATTAGTGTAGTTTAAGACAAGATTCTGCCCAAAGCCGCGATGGGTGCAATGGGAGCAGCTGCGCCGTGATACAACATGTAGACCTATTGTAACATAACTCTAAGCTGAAACTGAGATCTAATGAGAAGGGAGATGACAGGGAATAATCCACATTTGGTAATGCATCTCTGCCCTCTTTCATCACGACTGGAACATTACACAGCTGTGTGACTGAAAAAAGTAGCCAGTGCAAAGTCACACTTTAACATGAGGATTCAAAGTTCTCAGGCAACCAGCACTGTGTCATAGTGCGTAAACGCACACAGGTTAAAAGGTCCAGGTGGTCAGTCATATCCAAAATGCTCACAGTCCTGTGGGTTTTATCTGTCCTTATCCACTAACATGAGTTTATCTTGCATAAACTGAGACAAAGTTCTGATTAAAAAGAAGAGGTTTGGGGCTGATGAAGCCTCCAGCAGGTTAATGATTACTGCAGCTCTGCTTATCTCATCTGATCTTGCCCTGCACTCAGTGTCAGTGAGACACAGAGAGCCGCAGTCAGTGTGTGTGAGTGCGCAGCGATGTCAGGGCAGCGCGTGTGTGTGTCCGACTTTGAGGAGGAAGCCAAGAAAGTTCTTCCTAAAGCCGTGTACGACTACTACCGCTCCGGAGCAAATGAGCAGAACACGCTGGCGTACAATGTTGCTGCTTTCAACAGGTACAAATCTCTCTCTCTCTCTCTCTCTCTCTCACACACACACACACACACACACACACACACACACGAGTATGAGCAACAATATCAGCTTGTCTGATGCATGAGCCACTAAAAGGCTTCGCAAAGTGTGACAAACAGAAGAAACTGGTGAAAGTCATTCAAAATGCGATGACACAAATTCTTCCATTTTCTTATAATCGAGCGTTTCAGTGTACAAGCACGCAGGTTCAGCTACGGTTTCGTCTCTTGAATGCTTTTAAATGGAAAGCATTCACTCACCTACTTGTAGCCTATTCTGTCATCACCTTCACCTGTAACGTCAATTTTGTCACTGTTTTTATGAAACGTGATGGAAGGCGTAGCAGCATGAGCTGAGGAATTGGAAATGTGGATTGGATTCGGATCACTTTGACAGGTTCATGCAAGATGGAAAAGATAGGACACATTTTGACGTGTTAAACATTTTACAATCCAGAAAATGTATCGCAAGATTCAGCAGCTTATAAACATAATGACTTCATATCAAAGTCCATATTCACTATAACAGTAAACCTCTGAGACAGGCTTTATATGGAGCACTAGGGGGCGGTGGCATATACCTGGTCTAACTATCAAGATCGTTACGCAGGCAATGTGGCCTGTGGCAGTGTGGCCAATTTACATTTGGATTTACACCAAAATGTTTGCAATAACCTACGTGAGATACTTAGACTGCCATGTTTTTTTTATGTTATTTTAATTCGAACATTTGTGCTTATGTACATAACAATAGTTATTTAGTTTTCCGCTAAAATAGCTCTGCGTGGAGGTAAGTTAGCCTACCTAATAGATGCAAAGCTGAGATGATGCGGCTTTAACAGGGCATAATTACGTTACTTTCCCAGGAGTTGATGTTGAGTATTACGATAAAGTTTAAAAATAATATAATAAACATTAATTGCATTCAGATCTCAATCATTAAAAACTTACCATTTATAGCCTTTTTTATTTCAAAATCTCAATATTAACCCACTGTATCTCACCCATTGTGTAGGCCTACATAAACCATGTGCCTACTTTGAGGACACAGCAATAATTAATGTTTGATTAAACTTTTAATAGCCTACATATCTTTCTCAGCTGCTTCTTTGTGTGGAACTTTGTGTCACTAGTTCAGCAAACATATCAGTGCTGATGACTGAAATTATGTCTCACAACAAGAGTTAAAGTCAAATCAAGCAAAAAACAAGCTCACAGTGTCTTGTTTTAGCTCATCTGTGTGCTCAATCTTGTGTGTAAACATTAGTGAATGAATAGTGAACTGCAGTCAGTCAGTCAGTGTCTTGATGTTCACCATATTATTGAACTGAGAGGCCATACACTAATCCTCCTTCATAAACAGACTGTCAAAACACGCTTTTCAACATGAACCTGTTTAAGCCCCAGGTGTTACATAGATGCAGTGTTCTCATAGTGTCACTATGTAAAACATTCAACACTGAAAGACTTCAGACTGCTTTAACTGCAAAGAAATCCAATTCAGCAGTGCTATGGCACAGCCAAACTAATTCTCAAGTGAGAATTAAATAATTTCCATGTAGCAAATTAATTTGCTTACCAGGCTAATGGATACTGAATGTATTGCTGTAACAATACTTTTGTCCCAACTTGTCCTTCACTGTTGTTGGTATATACAGACCTTCCTCATCAAATAGAATGTTTTATGAACATTTAAGAAACACCCTGAAAGACCTTGACCGAAATAAAGAGATAATTTGGTTTGGGACCTAAATATTAATTTGGCCAAGAATACAAATAGGAAAAAGCCTGAAGGAAGTCATTTTGACCTCAACCAAGTAATTCAAGGTCCCACGAGAATTACCCCATCGTCTAAAACCCTGCTCACTTAATATTAAGCGACAGACCAGAAAGAATGACCAAATCATTTAATTTACTAACTGGACTATCCGTTCACTGTAGCAAGGAAGCAAATTAAGCAGGTTTATATACCTGCAAGAAAGTACAAATGTGTTGAGCATCGTACCAGAGAGACTTGAATGAATTTGACAAGAAGTTTAAACAACTAGCCTGGAGAAAGAATATAAAAAAAGTATATAAAAGTATAAAAGTAACTTCTGTACTCTTTTCACTCATCTTGTAAACTTGTCAATACAACAATACCATTTTCCTCAATACTGAGAAATTAGCATTAAATCCCTTATTTTGAAGACTAGCGAGCCCACCAATGTAAATAATACATACAATATATATAATACAGACTTATAAGGATTCTCCCAGTTGTATTTAAAGTAATTGAAAGAGTAATTAATGACCAGTTGATAGCCTATCGAAACAATGGACACTTCCCACTGCTTTCTATGCAGTTTGGTTTCTGGAAACATCAACCCACAGAGAAAGGAAATTGCTATTTTGGTAAACAACTTAAATACAGTCTTGTTAGGGAAGGTGTTGTTGTTGTCGTTTTACTTTATCTGGGCAATAAAACTGATTCTTAGTTAAATTTTAAAAAAAAATTAAAAAAAACATATTAAAAAAGGCTTCAGAAGTGTTGGAGCTAACCTAATGAATTTTAGACAGCTGACAGTTCTAGACAACTCTAGTCACTGCTAATCTCTCCATGCACCCACTCCCTCCATTGTGCTATAAGGCAATTTCAGACAGGAATGCCTACACTAAAACCATTACACACTCTTTACAAAAGTATCTCCAAAAATTCTGAATGAAGAAAACAAGTAGATACCACCACTGTATCATCATTCAAAAGTATAATTTAGTGAATTTTGACAGTTTTCTTTGTTTTCCAGATATGCGCCTAATGAGTAAATTAGTTCATGATCTTTAAATGTTTGTATTGTACTATATTGTTCACATATTTTTTTGATCCCTGTAAATAAACTAATAAACTAAACTAACAGATACACATACCGCACATACAGCAAAGATATATTAAAACAGAAAAGAGATACAAGAGGAACTATTAAAGCATGGCTCAGCAGTAACAAAAGCTAGAATCCTACGGAACGTTATGTGCTATACATGAGTGCTGACTCAGAGCAACAAATACACAATTCTTGATCACTGAATAGTTCCCAATTCAACAATGATGGTGCCTTGTCATCAGCGAGGTTCTTTTGCATTTACACTTTGATTTACATTTGATATGAACTTGAGAACTAGATGAATCTAATGTGCTATATTCAAGGAAAAATTCCCAAAGAAATGATTGTGGCCACTGAGAGCACAATAAATGGCACATCACTTACAACTAATCGCTCAATTTCAAGGTCTGACTCACAGAAGATATTGCACAAAGAACTTTTTTCTTCATCCTTATCTTCTTCTTACCACTGGTTGTTCTTATTTTAAAAAATCGTTACCGATTGCAGAAAAACTTTTTATACCATGCATCGTGTGTGTGTGTGTGTGTGTGTAGGTGGTATCTTGTCCCTCGAGTGTTAAGGGACGTGTCCACAGTGGATCTGTCTGTCTCTGTGCTGGGTCAGAAGCTCAGCATGCCTGTCTGTGTTGCAGCTACAGCAATGCAGAGGATGGCTCATCCTGAGGGAGAGACAGCTACAGCAAGAGGTAATTACACACATGTATCTGTACACACACACACACACACACACCCTGTCTGTCACAGTATATAAACACAGCACAGTACAATACTTACAGTAATGTTATGTCTTTATCCAGCATGCAGAGCAATGGGGACAGGGATGATGCTGAGCTCCTGGGCCACCTCCACTATAGAAGAAGTGATGTCAGCAATGACAGCGTCAGCGGGCAGCGGAGGTGTCCTGTGGTTGCAGCTTTACATTTACAAAGACAGAGAGCTCACACTATCACTGGTCCACCGGGCAGAGGAGGCAGGCTATAAGGCTATCTTTGTTACTGTAGATACGCCATACTTGGGGAGGAGATGGGATGACATGCGCAACCGCTTTAAACTGCCCCAACATCTAAGGTAGGAACCAAGACACCAGAAAATTGGACACAGAAAATTAGATGTAAGTGTAATCACTTTCCAAATTTCAAGTAGTTACAACAGAGTGTATTACGGCATCTCAGTCTAACTCTTCAACATGCGTTTGTATGTGTGTGTGTCCAGCATGTCTAACTTCACAACAGCCTCCCTGGCTTTCTCAGAGGGAGACTACGGCAATGACAGTGGTTTGGCTGTTTATGTTGCAAATGCAATTGACCCCACTATCTGCTGGGATGACATCACCTGGCTGAAAAAACACACACGTCTTCCTGTGATTTTGAAAGGAATACTAAATGGTACATGTACACACAACATACACACCTTGTGCAAACCCAAATTTCAGTAGTGTGTCAAGAGAGTGTTGTGATAAACACTATTGTTAATAGATTTTACTGTGGTTCTCTAAACAGTTAACTTACAGATGGTGTTTGCATTAAATTAATTTTAATTTAGTGTGACAATCCAAACCAGACCTGCTATTCTATAAAGTTAGTAAGTGATTGAGATCATCATTCAGTCTTGTGAAGTTGTTTGTCTCCCTAATGGTGCTACTTCAAGCTTGCCAGTAATGACACATATTTGAAAAGAGGTCTGCATGGGACCTTACTTCTTGCCCACAATGTCCCAGTTTTGAGTCAAAGTAGGATGACTTGAAATGGGTCAAAATGGTTCTTCAGGTAGTTGTTCACATAGGTTCCATTTAACAACAGAAAGTATTTAATACTTAGATAATTTCTGAAGATATTTGTTTCAAAATGTTCAAACTGTGAGGAAATCTTTTAGCAACACAGACTGTGTGTGTGTGTGTGTGTGTGTGTGTGTGTG
>JAPQLA010000009.1:23544115-23602120 GCA_029822935.1 Naso vlamingii
GATCAGCGGTGATCTGGTTACAGACGACCCTGCAGCCGTCATCAGCTGCTGATTCACAGGTTTTGATGGTGTGAGGTATACATCACCTTTCTCAGACTGAGCTGCTCCAACTTCAAACCAACGAAGAAGAACACAGATAGAAATCTGTGCAATATCCAAAACTTTTCTTAATTTGGCAGCAGTAGTGTGTTCATGTCAGATTATGTTATGTTCTATTAGGAATCTGGATGAGAAACCATGTTTTTCTTAGTGTATTGCAGATAGTTTGTAGCACAGTTGGTAGAGCGGGCACCACCTGTACAGAGGCTGTGTCCTCGCTGCAGTAACCCTGGGTTCGATTCCACTCTGAACTTTTGCGGCATGTCATCCAACTCTCTCTCTTCCCCGTTTCCTGTCCAATTCTTCGATGGTCCTAAAATAATAAAAGGCACAAAAAATATTTCTTTTAAAAAATGAGAAAAGAATCCATTCATGTAAACTTTGAAGCGTGGACCTGATTTCACAGCATCACAGTGTCCATCAAATCTGGTCAAAGCTGTATCAGCATTAAAGCTAACTTCACATGGTTCATGTCATGGGTTGGCCAAAGTATTTAAAGGTATAAAACATGTACAGTACTTGATGTCCTGCTTCATTTAAAGTCAGGTCAATTTTGTTTATAGAGCACCAAATCAAAACAAAGTTGTGATGCTTAATATATAAAGTAGGTCTTGACCACACTCTATAATTAAAACGTTTTTTTGGACCCAACATTTGAAAGCAATTCCTCCACGAGCAAGCACCAGGCGACAGCAGTGAGGAAAAACTTCCCTTGAACAGGCAGAAACCTCCGAACAGATCCAGGACAGATCCAGGACTCAAGATGGGCAAAGATCTGACAGCACCGGTTAAGAGGAAGAGAGCTACAATAAGCTATGCTAACATTTAATTAATACTTATACTACTCATAATAATACTATTCATACTATTGCTACTACTACTACTGCTGCTGCTGATAATAATCATAATAAATTTGACATGATATATTGGTATTAAAGGATATATTGGCAACATTTGCACGAAGACTTAAAAAAATAATAATACTTGCACAAAGTTTGTAGAAAGGTGCACAATTTAAGTACTGCTTTTCCATGGAAGAATTACTATGAATGTAAGTTAATTACATCATATTTTTTTGTTGGATCCTAAAAGATTTTTTAGTTTATTTCTGTTTAAGATGGCCAAAGGCTTGTGAGCCAATAGTACAACAGCGTCGGTAAAACATGGTCTCTCTGTGTCGTCAGTGATCAAGATTCTCCGTGGCGATGCTTTGAAATTGTCTCTAAGTTTGGCAAATAAAAACAAAGCGAGGCTGGTTACTTCACAATATCATACTCAACAACCACCATTAACCATTAATACCATAAACCATAAACTGCCATTTTATGCGGCTTTTTATGTTTAGTGTCAGGCTGTGGACGACGTGATTGCTCCTTTTGGCGTAGAACGGATTCAAAGCTTTACATTTGCAAATTATTTTTTCAGTAGCTGCTCTTGTTCTAAATTTTAATCTAAAACTCTAAAATGTCAGTTATGTTTTTTTTTGTTTTATTTATGTGAGTCCCTGTGAAACTGCATGTGCACAAGCCATGATTTCCACTCCTCAGCTGTAACTGAAGGTGAACACGTCCTTGATCATGTTTAGTCTTCATATGAACATGATCTGTGATGAGGTGCAGTCATCTCGCGCCACCATGTTTGAATTCAGCGCCTCACTTCTCTTCCTGCATGTCCTCATGGACCTCCTTGGGGGATGAAGGGAGCAGACGGCTGCACAAAGGCTGAATATAATAATATGTCCCTTTTCTGAAAAAAGTACAAACCTGCAGTTTACAATTATGCGAAAGAAAAACACCAACTATCAATATTTAACTTCAAACTGTCCGCATAATCACTCAGAGAGTGGGACTGCATGTGCATGTAACCATAGTTAAAGAACTCATCTCCTTCTACATTAGGCCACAAACTTGCCTCAAATATTAATGGTTAACATACATTAATAAAGTTGTATTGGCAGTAATTGTCAGTTATTTAAGTTGATTATGCTTCTATAATCTAAAAACCTCACTGAAATATTTAAGGGCATGATTGATCGTAATCAGTCTCATTCACAGCATCAGGCTGGATCAGGATTTACCCCCTTTTTGTCATCAAAGCAACACAGACTGTCTGATAAAATGAAATTACTGAAAAGACTGAATTTACCTGATGGGAGCCAGAAAATATGTCCAACAGCCTTTTTGTCTCGTCTGTGAGGACCAACAGAGAAGACAGACGAGTGTAGACGGACATCTAGTGGAGCATAACACAAACTACAGCTGACATTTGGCAAATCACGCTCACTGTGAGGGGGCTGCTTTTTGAGAGCGTACACAAAATGTTGAATGATTTCAAGACATTTCAAAATGTAGCTGGTATTATAGGTCAGTTTAGAGGGAAACGTTTGTCATCATCAGTGAGGTAAAATAAACTACAGTTTGAAGACTTTTGGGGCAAGTTTTCAAGAGTTTAATTTTCTTGTCAGGTTTATATCTTGAACCTAAAAGCTTGGAAAAGTTTTGTTTCACGCTTAAATTCAGCTTTATTCATAAAACTGAAAACGAATTAAAAGATTTCAGAGTGCTTTTCAAAAACTGAAAACAGAAACTGAAAGGATTTACACTTATATTAAGAAGGATATGAAATATGACGCCATTCATGAATCTGTTTTAAATCTAATATGCTTGTAAAAAATGCGACATTGTTTCACCCGATACAGCAAAAATAAACATCACGCTCCCGTTAAACAGAGAGTCCAGTGCTGATGGATGATCAGCAGCAGCAGTGTGGAGTCACTCGCTCCTCCCCGCGCCGTTACCGCGCAGTGCCGAGTAGCTGCGCACACAAACGGGGAAGGCGGCGGCGTGAATGTGGTCGCGTTTGGACGAAACACACAAACGAAGGTACGAATCAAACTTTCACGAGTCTCTCTTTTATTTAGGCTACACCCCACGCGGCTTTGACAAACCGAAACACTTCAGTGAACTCGGTTCGTGTTGGTTGAAAACTTTTCTCCCAAGTGTCTCCCTGGGATTCATTGGTGCTTTCGTTTTTTTCAGCACAGTTAAACTCTGTAAATGTTGTAACGTGTTTCTGCTGGGAAGGCGTTTCATTCAAACAGGTGTCGGTGTGTGTTTTTGGTTTGAAGAACACACTCGTGTTAGCATTTCCTGGTAGCAGGAGAGGATGACAGGAGTGTTCCTGCTGTCCCGTCCAGCCGGCCGGTGCAGATTCCTCTGCTAGCGTCCCGGCCGGCGTCTGCCCCCCCCGCTTCCGCTTCAGCTGCTCTGTAATCACGTCAGGCCGCACAAAGGAGCGCGAGACCCGCAGGAAGTCAGACACAGGAGCGGCACAGCGCATCCGGTCAGTTTTTATGATAAAACAATATTCCCACTTCCGGCAGGATCGCACCAAAACAGGAACTAAAACAATTTCAGCATGTAGCCAAGATGTTCGTGGTGGTCGGCAGAAGCAATTAAATCTCTTTAAAAAGAGCAAATCAACGAAATCTGAGCAGGACAGCAGGCAAAATGATCTGCCTCTGAAAAAATCCACAGATAGCACTGTTATCCACGATGCGTTCAAGTTCAAAATTAGTTCTAGAAATGTCATATTGTTGATGTTTAGCTCTTTTTCAAAATGTTGTTGCTAGTCCTCTTTGTGGCATCACTGACACTGATCCTGTTTAAGAAAAAAAAAGTCGACACAGAAAAGTAATGCGGCCCAACCAGCTGTTCGTTGCTCTCTCCTTTTAGTCTTGGGGAGCAACCACTAACCTGTATAACACCTGATGACTCAAAGGTGATCTAAATTAATCTGCTTTATTTGCAGCATTTCTTTCCCTTCGATACAGAGTTGAAGTTTACATTTAAATTTCATTTTACAGCAGGTTTTTATGATAGATATCCAAGCCTATTGTTTGCATTTGATAGATTTTTATTCCTTTTAGTTAGTTAGTGACTGACAGGAATTCAGATTAAAATTCTAAATTGGAAATCTAAAATCAAAATCAGCATTTGTAAGACGGTTTTTAGCTGGGCCAGCTGTGTGGCCCCGGGGATGGAAGACAGACTGGAACAACTGTGACTTTCCCTCCAGCACCAGGAGTTTGACATATTTATCTGTCATGTGAAATATCAGAACAACTATAGAACAAAAAATCTGATCCATATTCATTTATGGTAACTTTGAAGCACTTGTATGGCTGTATGCTCCTATAACTACGGCCTAGGCTGCTCTCCTAAATGTTAACATGCTTACAGTGACAGTACTTAAGTGCTGATGTTTAGATTATATAATATTTTCCATGTTCACCCTCTTAATTTATAGGCCTAGTGTAAGCATGCCTGACTAAATAAAGTGCTTTGTCCAAACTTGACCTTAATGTATTTTAGAACACCTCAAGAAAAGAAAATAACAGCTAATATGCTAAACCTTTTGAAAAGGCTGTCTGCTAGCATTTTTTTTTAACTTTATGTAGTACAATTGCAAATAGACGTTATGAGGACACTAAAAATACAACAAAATACATGAACAACACCCAGAGGTACAGAGACAATGGAAGAAAGACGAAAGACAACAAGGTGCACATAAATTTCAACTGTAACATTAAATAGATTTTGTCACGAGATTCAATATACAGCTTAAAGTCTGTCAGTGTGTTCAACAAATCTGAAAACTGACTCACTTAGATGTGACGAAGAGGAGCTGTGTGACATTTTCCTCCCATTCGCCTGAATTGAAAAGTTACAAACTAAAATATAATGCGCTTAAAACGGAACGTTTCAAACACACCGTGATATTTATACATTAAATCACCGATGGGCGAAGTCGGTCACGTTCTGTTTGTTATTTCCGTGCTTGGTGTTCGTGTCATTAACGTTTTTAAAACAAAAATAGATCCGGTCTTTCAGACAGAAGTCTTTTGAGATCGATGCGCACGGGCTGTTCTTCGGTCTTCGCTGGTGTAAACACACTCAGCAGTTCCTGAGTGAATTTAGCAGCTGTGTTCATCTTTGAGCATCACAACACGAGCGATCATGGCTGAAGCTGATACTGAGAGAGATTATGAAGAACCAGTTAGCTCGTTAGCTTACCTGTACAGGTAGATCTCCGCGATGAGGGAAGATCAGGGAAGACGGAGGAAGCAGCCGTTTTCTCGGGAGATGGACTCTCTCCGTCTGCGACAGTCGCTGCCAAGAAACTAATCGCTGCAAACAAACAACACCGACTTGTTTTGCTGCAGCACATCCCAGATGTATCGACGTCTGGCTGTCCGATGGCCAACAAGCACAGCTTGCATCGCTGCGGATCTCGAACCAGCGGCAAAATATGGTAGCAGACGTGTGCTACGTTGTTTGAATAATTGTTACGTCCCACGACCATGCACGTCATGAAAAACAACAACAACAACAACTGTTGAGTTATATTTTTCTCTTACTACTGAAATTCGCCTTCTAGCGCCGGTCTCGCTGAAGTCCTGATTGTTCACACGTGCGGGCACGCGCACTTCCGTTTGCCAGCTCCATGTCATGAGATGCTTCTGCGAGAAGAAAACAGAACAAAACTAATAGAAGCACTTCTGGGGACAAAAACAGAGACCATTCCAAGGAAAAAAGAAACAAACACCTGGTATTGAATGGGTTCACTGAATTGTATTTGTCATTAACTTCATGATATTTGAAAGTTCAGTTCAAGTGAATGGAGAGGAAAATGTCACATAGCTCCTCTTCGTCACAGAGGCGTGTAACCTTGGTGAATCAGTTTTAATGTTCGTTGAACACAGTGACAGTCTTAACACCACACGTTGAATCTTGTGATGAAATCACTTTAAGTTAAAAGATGCCCCAAACGCACACCATCAGTCCCGCGAGATCACAAAGGTTGCATATATGAGCACACACATGGTTGTGATGTGTAAGTTGAACTTAATCAGCAGTATTGGTGTTTTGTTGACATCTTTCCTGTAAGTCTTTGTTCCTGAAACAGTAACAACCAGAGCAGTGGGTGAAAAATGTTTTCAACATCCTTCACTGACAGAGATGTAAATCACACAGAGTGACAACAACAAAACTTTCTCACAACTTTCTTTCAGTTTCACCACATGGTAGTGATGTCCGAGTCTGCAGACCGCCTCCCCTCCGTCTCCTCCGTCTCCTCCATCTCTCTGCTGGAGATCAAGAGTGAGACACATCTGGTCCTCAAAGCTTTCCTCCATCGGACTCTTGCCACCCCCCTGACAGAGAGGCCTGGCCGAGTGGGAGGCGCCTACAGGGATTACAACACAAAGAGGTAATCGAATACATGTCAGTCCTCTGAGTTTCTGCTGTTGTTTTCTGTTTGGACTTTCTTTTGTGTCACTGTTCTCGCAAACACACTCTTAGCGTTGACCTCAAACTGGATACTGATGTCAAAGTATGAGCAAATATAATTTCTCTTAATAGCAGCATTTTGATTTTCATTAATCTGTCTTAGTGTAACTCTACGTGTGTACTTCTTTAACCTCTAATTTTAATTCATCAGGCAGTCTTAATATTTCATTGTCATACAGAGAATTGAGATTTGTTCAATCACCTCTGAGTATGCTGACTATGAGTTAAGTTTGAATGCTGTGAACATTAAAAAAGCGTCACTAATGGAGCAGAGTTTGTAGAACTGTGGCTTCCCGATCCTCATCCAGCCCTGCTGTTCACTGCGTTTTTATGCCTTCTCTTCCCAGTGCCAACCCAGCGGCGAAAGCAAAGGATAGTTTGGATTCTCAGGCGGATGATGTCAGTTCAACAGACGAGAAGAAGACTGGATTCAAGGAATTCATCAAGCAGCTGCCGCTTCGTAACACCTCACGCCGCTCTGCTAAAGAAAGGGACAGCAGGTCGAAACCATCACACCTCAAAGACCAATCAGACGTAAGAAAGTTCTGTTTTTTTATTATTTTAATTATGAGACTCTACACACACAATAAAACCAGGAACATTTTGCTTGTAGCGGTTGTTATCTCCCTAGATTCAGAGAATGGTGCTGCTAAGTCGGTTCATCCGTCTGTCAGTCAGTCTCTGTCCAGAGGTTAAGTCGGCTCTTAACAGTTTAAACAAATCCATACTCAAGTAAAGATGCTGGTATGGTGTGTGTTAAAAAAACGGACTTAGAAGCAAGCCCCGTGGGTCGCCATAAAATATTGGAAGCCTACACGCCCCCTTTGTCCACAGGCTCACCATAGGTGTGAGCTGGTAAATCAAATCAAATCACAAATCACAGGTGCAACCTACTCAAAAAAATAAACAACATTGGCCACATTTTTGTTTCTTCAGGGACAATCCATGTTTTTTTTCTCCTTTCCACCTTAAATGCGCAGTTAAACCAGCATTTGCAACAAAATTTGCAAAAAACAGGCAACTCATTTCTAAGTGGAACCACTGTGATTAGATAAATCTGCACACAGAGGTGCAGTAAAGCTGTGACAGTGGGTTTAGCTTTGGTAAACTTTGACAGTCAACCGTTCTGACTAACTCTAACTTTAACACATGACCAAAACATCTGGAAACCGCTGAAGAGCTGCATAGTCCAAATTGATGGATTGATGCTGTGCCACACATCCACAGGTAAACAGTCCTTGGGCCTTCTGTTAGAATACACCGCTTGACAAAGAAGACACAGTTTGTGTCAGTAACCTAAGAGTTTATGTAAGTACGTTTTGTCAGGGCAGCAGCTGAGCCAGGCTGCTGACAGCATGCCCGACAGCTTAAAGGGTAAATGTGGCGGGCAAGTGCAAGCATGTTTCCAGCTAGCTAGCCTGTGTGCTGTGCCACTGTCTGATCTGATGAGGTAACATCAAAATATCATTCTGTATGTCACAACCCAGTAAGCAGAGGATCATTCATTCATCATGTCAGTATTTTGCACATTTATGCAAAGCAGGAATTGACACTTTTAAATGCAGAATCACCGTGATAAGCACATGAATTTGTTCCCACAGGATGACGTCTTATCCCCCTCTTCTACATCAGAGGAAGAAGACAGTGAGAAGAAGCAACAGAAGAAGCTGAAGAGGCAAAAGAGGATTAGAAGAACGATCTCCAGGTTCTTCAAGTTAAAGATAGAAAAAGACAAAAAGGACAAAGACAAGGAAGAGCCAGAATCTCCTCAGAGGCCGAACACATTATCCATTGACAAAAAACCTGAGCCTGCGCCGATCATCGTCACTCCCAGTAAGTTCCACCGTTACACTCTAAAACTACACACTGTGTTTGACTCTGATAACGTTTGTTGTTTTTCTGTTTGGGTAATGGGAAACTGCAAATCAGCACTGTGTCTGATAGTCTGAGAAAGATGGACAGTCATTGCGACATCTGTCTTAAGTTTGCCAAAGGAGGTTCCTGACAGCATTAAGGCAACACTAGAGGAGAGTGCCTCCTCTTACATAACAGTAAAGAAGAGGGACGCTGAACTCCGACATGGCAGAGACAGAGACAACTGCATGAAGGCTGATGAACATTCTCTCAGACAGCGCTGCAATTTTCAGTATTCAGAAACAGAAATACCACAAAAATATTGAACTTTAAACAATAATACAATCAGAATTTGTCTGAAGAAGTCTGTTGGTCAGTGCAGGGAATATGTTAAAGCTGACTGACAAACGAAAAGCTCGTAGGAAGCTCAAGTCTCACTAAAAGCGCCTCGTTGCATTTTGTGTGAGAGTGTATGTGAACAGATTGTTGACTGACCACCATGGGGAATGTAAAAAGTTAACGGTTAATGGAAAAGGCAGATTGAAAGTGTTTGTCTAAGATCCACGTGGTTCATGTTTGTGTAGCCCACCCTCCTGAGTTCTACAATGAAATAGCAGAGAGGCTGGAAAAGATTGCACAAAGGTCCACCAGTGTAAAGAAACCAAGCCCAGCTCCTCAGCCTCCACCAGGTGATCACACACACACACACACACACACACACACAGTAAAGACATTGAAAAATACCAGGCAACAAGCATAAAGTCAGAATACTTTCCACAAATGAACCATAAAACATTACCAGTAAATGTGGAAACACATTTGGTACGTGCACGAACAAAATGGACACTCCACCGCACCATTATGAAACAGCATTTGTGAGCTCCATCACCACTGGGACCAGAATACAGTCATTAACCTGTTACCCAAACTGAACTAGATGTTTGCAGTTCACCTTCTGTCTGGCTGCTGTAACACAAAGCTGCGATCAGACTGAAAAGCAAACTGGGCAGAGCAGAGGGGCCGACTGTCATTGATGCCTCTTTCTCTCAGCAGTGTGTGACAAAGAGTTGGTGGTGCAGCAGCTTGTACAGGTTCTGTCTCTGGAGGGAGATTCTATGAACACTAAGGTAAGTAGTGCTGCGTCGTAATGTGCATTAACCTGCAATATTCATTTGTCAGAAACAACTAGAGCTGCTCTGTGAGGCTCGATTGAGATGGGACATCAATAAGTCCAGCAATCTTGATAAATTTGCTTTTGTTGCACAGCTGTGTCTCATTGACAACAATAAATAAATAAGGCAGATGAATATAGAACAAAGTTATGGTCACAGGGTAACTTTTTTCATGTTGTTAGGTGTTTGGTTTCACTTTAGTTATTTCCTGTTTAATCGTCAGAGAGTCTTTTTTTGTGTGTCTTGGTTGACGTTACTTTCTGTTGGTCTTTTGCTGTGTTCGCTCAGTGTAAAAGCCAGTTTTTTGTATGTTTCCTGTGGTTTTGGTTAGTTCTTGCCTCACCTGCCCGTCTGATGTCCTGCATAGTGGGTTCTCCTTTGAACTGTCTAAAACTGTAAAGCTCAACTGTATGTTCATCTGTATGCATTCACGTGTATTCTGGCACTACTTATATTGCTGAATCGACATCTTTTCACAGATCCAGTCAGACCCATTCCTGCGCACCAGCTTGGCTCGTCTTTCTTATCCATCGTTTGCCAAGCTTCTGGACACTTTCAGCAGCAGTCAGGCCCCAACCCTGCCGCCACCAGCAAGTCCAACACTGCAACGCCTGGCTGTCACCATGGAGGTATCACGACGCATGGTGACGGCCACAGGAACCCAGCGCATGCAAGGCTATGCAGAGCGCTACATGGACACCTTTGTCCCCTGGGTCAAGAACCACGGAGGATGGGTGAGTGATTCAGTAAAGACATCATGGAAATTTCAGGATACCGTACAAATATCTCTATTTAACCGATACACTACTTTCATTTATTAGTCTGTTATTCGCATGAGTCCATTTGCTTCCACCTGTATTCATCAATGTTAGGCTGCAATAAAATCCTCCTGTAGATTTTTCACATTCAAAGCTAACCAGGGAGGGGAAAGATGTAAGCATAGGCGGCTCTATGAGGCAAAGCTTCGGTGAGAGTGTGCTGAACTTTTCTGTAAATAATTGGTTATTATTCTTAAAACTTGTAAATGGAACCCTAACAGGTTTCATTGTTGTAATGCATGTGCTAACTAAAACAAAACTTGACGGCATCATAACAAAGTTATGTCCTGAAAACTTGGGTCTTGAAGTTTCAGTCAAAGTTTGTTGTGTGTTGCACACACCTGAGAACAGCAGCATATCAAGCCAACATTACCTGAACTGGAGACAATATGTTGCTAACACAAGGATGAGTGTGGGCGGGGTTCAGGGGATGGTAAGATGTGGTTGGATTACACTGTGTTCATTTTTATCATAAAATCAACTATTGGCAACTTTTCTGCCATGGACTTGTGAGATCTGTTGGTGATTGTCAGCGTGACTTTCCTGTCATTAAAGGTAATTTTGCTGAATCACTTCCTTTATTCCTTTATTCCTCTTTTTATTTGTGAGCACCAGTAACCCCACCCCCACCCCCCAATGACTGCAGGAACAATGAACTAGTGCATGCAGAACTAAAAGATGATGAGGTCTGCCTCAGTTTGCATTGTTCTGATTGACATCAGCAGACAGTCACTTCACAGCATGAAACCGTTTCTCCATGTTAGCATGGTTAGCTGAGGTTCATGTGTCCTGAGCCCAATCTAATATTATAAGATATTTGACACAGCACGGCCCTGCAGCTGTAAAGAAGAGTTCAGAAATATTTTTACTCTAACATGACCAAAGCCTTCTGCACAGTCTGCTTGGTTGTTTGTACTTAGCAGACATACATCAAAAATATATGTTGGACTTTTTTCTCCTCTGTTTATCTTTCTGACTCAAGCTTTCGTTTCCTCTCCAGGAGAATGTGATAGTTTTGGAGGAGTATGCAGAGTACGACTGAGCTCTCAGAGCTCGCAGGTATCTTTATTCCAACGAACGATTGCTCGACACCGATCTCTGGATCATGACATCGGTGTGACAGCGGAGGGACCATCCCTGCTTTCCTACATGGACAAGCTCTCCCAGAGTCTCATCTGGACTGTGACAGGTGTCTTTGCTTGTGTAGGCCAGACGTTACCAATCTTTATCAGCCAGAGACCCAAAAGAGAAATTTGGTGTCTCCATGTGATGCAAACTTTCAAAAACTTATCATGAGCCATAAAATCTACATTTATAAACTGTTCATCAAAAACACAGCAAGCTGTAAATTAAATATGCAAATTAAATGTATTTATTTTATATAAAAGTTACCTCGTGGCAATGGACTTAACACCACACTCAGCAATTTGCTGAGTGTGGTGTTAAGTTTGTCACCACCTTTTAATAAATTTGCACAATGAACTTGTACTGAAAAATGAGGAAACAGAAGTAGTAAGGCTATTGGCCGACACTCACCTTGTCAGCTAGAGTAGGAGTGCGGTTTAGTAGGGTCTGACCGATACGGGATATTTGGAACCGATGCCGATGTGATATTAGGGAGCAAAAAAAATTATAATATCTGATAAATTGACCAATATTTTATATAAACACTATTGTACTCTCTGATACTTTTTACAAATTATGTAATGGAGGCAAGATATCATATGTTTTAACAAACTTTATTACATTTTAAATCACTACTTCAAACATGTTTTCAGGCCGTAAAAACAGTTTTAATATCGGGGTATATCAGAGAACATATACACCAGTACCAATATATCTGTGAAAGGTCAATATTGGCAATATTGATAATATCTGCAAACCGATATATCGGTTATATATATCGCCCTAGTTTTAAAGGACCATACCAGTCTATTAGCAGAGATCGCCTCTGTCTTCTTTAAATGTTGTCGTTCAAACTGACCATGTGTATACTTTGCTAGATCTCAGACTGCATTTTTAAACCCCATTTCCTGCCATTCATGTTGAAAGCCGGGTGCCTTTGAGACCAAAGTTATAACACCTGGAAAAATAGTTCCTCACAAGTGCTGTTGTCCTAGCTCTAATATGAAGAGGGACTTTTACACAAACGGTCTTTCAACTACAGTTGTCACATTGTCAGGGACTTTCTGTAATGTTTATTGAATATGGACAAAATGTAAACAAACAAGATATCTCGTAGAAAAAACTATTTTGGGAAAAGTGGGTGGGGTTTATGTAACTTATGTGGCTGATGTTGACAAAGGACAATGACATGTAGTAACACTGGTATGGTCCTTTAAGAAAGGTAATGAAGTTCATCACAGCAATAATCAAATTTACTGCATGTGATGTTAAGTTTGTATGCGCTCGTACTGTGCTGTCAAAACAGCGTCTCCTCAAAGTCTTTTTTTTGCTCAGGAAAAATTCTTTTGACTTGTCACGATGCTGAGAGGGTTTTTGTTTGGAGACGTCTTCACATCTGTTTATTTTGAAGCTCTCATTACTGATTCACTTTTCCACATTCTGAGGTCTCTCCTCTGCTATACTAAAGTCTTTAAATTCCAGTTATATTTTTGATTCGACATTAAGTGTGCCATTGAGAAAGAGGGAATCATCCTCATCCTCATCCTCATCCTTACCTCAGCCAGAGAGCATGATCATGTTTGAGGTTGTATGAAGACAGATGGGGGGTGCAAACAGCTTCTGAGCTGAGACCACTGTAGCAAAAGGGAACGCTCCTCCTCTGTTTTAATAGGGAAAATTATCTCACGAATCAAAATGTTGTTGCATGTGATGTGTTCTACTCTGCCAAAGGCGACCCAAAAGAAACGGGTTTGGGAAACACTGCTGTGGACTCTCATGTTCCCCATGACGAATCACCTGCTGCTTCTGTTTTTACCTGCTAGCAGCAGCATCATGGACAGAGTGTAACACTCAAAGGACATGATCGAATGTGTTTGTTTTCTATTGTTCACTGCATTAATGATTTTTAAAAATTGAAATGTTTTTTAATGTTCAAAAAACATACTGACTGTGCTTTTATGCTGTCTTTTTGTATAAATTATATTTAAATACAGTTAACATGTAAGATGGTTTACAGTGTGTTTTGCTTGTGTGAAGACATGAAAGCCATGTGATAAACATTTTGACTCCACACCACTCAGCATTAAATGTGCTCTTTTGCTGTTTGAGTATTTTATTTTTGTTAAAATTGTTTCATTGTATTGTGGGGTGGCTGTGACTGTAGGAGGCAGGACGGGTCCACTATAAATGGAAAAGTTGTCCACATGCCATCTCAGTGCATGACACTGAACTCTGGGTTTCTCCACAACCACTGTGGATGCTGACATCAGTGTTTCCTGCCAGGGAACAGATGATTCACTGTTGTGTTTCCCAACGTAAGCTGGAAAAACAAGAGGAAAAAGAACTTTTTTTAAATTGTATTTCTATTTACAGTTTCATTTTGACATAGCTGAGAAAAAAAGGGAGCATTAACCAATCAATGCTATATTTTATTATTCACAGAACATAAGAAGCAATGACTGGGTTTGGTAGAAGAAGAAGCTGAGAAATGAGAAACAGAAACAACAATGCTGTGGTTGAGGTCTAATCAATTTATCATCTCAAGAATCCTGTTTTAATGATTTGACCCTTTATAATACCCAGGCTTGACTCCTGGTTGATCCGTTGACCTGTGTTAACCCCTCCATTCAGTGTCTCAAAACACTTGAAAGGCCACATTTCTGTTTAAAATCACACCTGAACTTCTAAGTGGGGGGTGTTGTAAAACACAGTGTTATAGAACCCAGTTTTAATATTTTATTTTAGGAGAATTTAGATGTTTTTTCTAGTTTAAAAAAAAATGGAAATGAAGACCATGACAGTTCAGAGAGTGGTGCATTAATCAGCTTCTGTGAGGAGAGAACGTCCAGTCATTGATTGTAAAGCCTGGATCCACCAGACAAACAGGCTGGCTTCCATATCCAGCTGTGTGCAGTGCTGGAGGTAATGCCAATCTATTATTGGCCTGATCAGCCACACCCAACGCTGCACCAGAGTCTAGAGCGCAACTCCATAGTTTTACGTGACTGATGGATGCCAATGCAATCCAATTCCAAAATTGTCCCCAAAATGATTTTTGGATGTGTCATTGTCAAAGAGTGCCATTGTCAAATCAAATCTTAATCAAAAAATCCAAGCCTGAGAAAAGAAACGAGAGTGGTGTGCTGCTGATAGATACTGTGATGGACAATATTGAATTACATTACTATCATGTTACCATACTACTAAAGAGATCTACCGCTCAATCTTCATTCCTTCCCTCAGCTATGGTCTTGAAGGATGGGTCATGGTCGAAAGAATAAGGCAAGTACAAACGGCTAAAATGGGTTTCCTCAAGAGGGTGGCTGGCGGCTCTCTTAGGAATCAGGAGAGAAGTTCAGTTATCCGTGCGGAGCTTGAAGTAGAGCCGCTGCTTCTTTGCATTGGAAGGAGCCAGTTGAGGTGGTTTTGGCATCTAGTAAAGATGCCCCCCCGGTCGCCTCCTTATGGAGGTGTTCCAGGCATGCTCAGCTGGGAAGATGCCCTGGGGCAGGCGAAGATCCAGGTGAAGAGATTATATCTCTGCACTGGCCTGGGAACGCCTCAGGATCCCCCAGTCAGAGTTAGCTGATGTGGCTAGGGAAAGGGAAGTCTGGGGCCGCCAGCTGAATCTGCTGCCTCCGCCACCGGACCCCAGATAAGCGATGGATGGATGGATTACTATCACTCCTACTATTTGGTGTTAAGTAATTTAGTGTTAAAGTTTGCATTTGTCTGTATTTGCCAACCTAAATAAATTGAAGCCAACACTGAGTTCCATGCATGGTTGAGGACATGAGAAAAGAAACATGGTTAAATAGTTTGACAGGAACAATGAGAGCAAGAATCCTTTTCTTGTTGCAAAGAATCAGGACATTCAGTGCATGTTGTGGTTTGTAAGTAGCTGACACGCCTGTAATAAAAAAGAAATTACTCATCCTTTATTATGTTTATGTCCAAGGTCCAGGATAAAGTTCATGAATGAATCACTATAATGATTTTGGGTGAGGTCACAACTGTGATGTTAGTTAACTGATGAAATCAACCAAAATCCCCACAATGTTGAGCAGGCAGTGTTACATTTCTCAATATAATCAGAGCATTATTACCCTTGACCAAACATTTCTTTTCCTTATTTGCAGAAATTCTCACCTCTGTAAACATCCGCTGGTTTAGATTTAATATTCAGCAATAAATATCAGTGGGAAACATTACCAGATGAGTCAAACATTCTCTTTAATATGAAACTAATGCCATATAAGACAGATATCCAGTATATGCTCCTCTAAAAGAGTTGGATAAACTTTTGTGGTAAACATGGACAAGAAAGAATGACAGAGACAAACGATCGCAGTGATGATTAGATAAAACAGATTAAAATATGAGCACTTTAACTCTATAAAGTCATGATCAGACATGTTCAGAGTGCTATAATACAGCAATATACAAGGTTTGAAAATATTAACAAAGTGAACCAAGTGCTGAATATTTCTCTTCTTTATCATTTCTGTTTTCTTCTTCTTCTTCTTCTTTTGTGTGTTATAGTGGGCTTACTTGTCAAAGGTTTTTCGGCCTTGTAGTGTTTGATTTGATATATAAACTGAACCAGCAGGTTATAAAGATAACACTTCTCTCTTCTTTCTTCTCCTCGACATCTTGGATGGATTCTAAAAACCATACAATGAAATTTGAAATAAGTAAAGAGTAAAGTTCTGTTTTTCTTGCATTCCCGAGTGATTGAACGCATTAGTTGTATATCATTTATTTCATATTTCTCAGGTTATTTACTATCCATGAAAAAAAAACTTCTTCAGAAGTAAAATTCTGTTTAAAAAAAAGAAAGAAAAAAAGTGTTTTTTCTTTTCTTGAATTTTAGGACAACATTGTGTGAGTGTTTCTCCCTTACAGCGGCCGTGCATGAAGGTAAATAACTTGTCCTGTCTGGAGGTTGATGTAATCAGGTAATAAGATCACAGATCTGACATAAAGCAATGTTGAACTGTGATTAAGTTTATGATATTACGTTTATATGGCTGGAACAAAGTACAAACTTCCTCAGCGCGTTACTAGTGACTTTGTCTGTAATGCCAGTTTTTATTGTTTAGTTTGATTGTGTTTATTTAGGGGGAATATTAAGGGGGATTTCAGGGACCAATTTCAGATGTATAACCAAACAATGTTGTAGAGGTTCACAGGTAACAAGGCCTAGTTCCAAGTTCAGTTCACACAGATTAAAATGTACCAGTTCCTTTTCAGTTCTTTTGTTTTCTTTAAGAAAAACAGATGACGGAGAGAAATTTGCTTGTGATCTTTGTTCGTCATTGTTCTGTTGCAGATTTTCCCCAAGGCTGGCTGAGTGCTTCATACTGGTTGGTTTGTGGACAATTGTTTTGAATTCTCAATTTGAGGATTAAAGCAATCACCATGTTTTGAGCCAGAAGTGACCATATTTGGCTGAGGGTGGAGCTATGGAGGATTGTAGATTGACTGTGAGGCACTTAACAGACAGCCAGCAGCTGCTTAATTATGCATAAGCCTTTGAGCCTTATTTATTTTAAATGGGTGAGTCATATAAAAATTCAGCCCCCATAAGGTTCTTATAAACGGGAAATGAGCTATACAGACCAAAACTGTGTTTTGTATACAAGGATGTAAACATGTTTATTACTGCAGTAAAGACATTTTTGTAAGAGCTCTGTTGGGACTGACTCACCTCAAGTGGCCATTCAAGGAATTGCAGTTTTTGGCACTTTTTTGGCTCCCTGGTTCTGACTTGTTTTTACAGATCTGACAAACACAATTTGTGTTAAGATTTAAAACTTTTTGAAATTTGAAATCCGATTTGATTTGTTCATAAGCTTTATCAGTACCGATAGCTGCATATTAATTGCCAGTTGCACTATCTGTAATGAAGTTGTGAGCCGCTCTACTCTGACTCTGATGACTGGGATGGTTAGGTGTAATAGGCATGAGAAGATAATGGGTTACAGTTAAGTTAAGAATCACAAGATGACCCAGAGTCACACAGAGGCAGAGGAGGGTAGGTCATGCCTTCGTCATCCTAGGAAGAAAATAATGCTGCCAGCCATAAAACACATTGTGGAAGCATCATTTGCTCTTGCAAAAGCTACCGTCACTCACCCTAACACTCATTAGTTGCTAACAGATACGTTCAGCTAACCATTTACCAAAAACAAGACTACTTCAATAAACACTGCTCTTTTAGCGTGTTCATGCACAAACACTAAACCCAAAGTCAGGACTGGAGCAGCACAGTCTGTACTGGACATTTTGAAAATGTGAATCAGGATGGGGAGATATTGAGATCCCAGATGAGTTTGTGATAAGCCTTCCCATCACGGGCCGGTGAACCACTGTTCCACAGTCAGTCCAAGTGCTTCTCAGCACACAGAATTTGACAGAACATCAGCATGGAGAACACCAGCGCCAAGATCTGAAAAGAAAAAGACAGGTACAGGTCACATAAAGCTACACCTGCAATCACATTGAATTTTATTCTGTTCAAAACCTTTTCCCCACTGACTCTTTTTTAAATTATTATGCATTGTAAAGCACTAACCCCAAATCACCTGGTTTTCATAATAGAAAACTGATTCATTTTGATTAAAAATGTTTTCTTAGTATAAACTACGATTTCTAAAAACAATTCAAGCTGAGGTGAGCATCATCTGGAAATCAAGCCAGCTGTAGCATGAGATTCAGCTGCACCCTCCCCTCCCTGTTTTTGCTCTGGCTCACATTTTGTTTCGTGTCACTCTCTTATAAGGCCAGTTTACACCAAAGATTCACGACTAGATGAAACAAGTTGCAGAAAAGTTGCAGCGGTGTAAACTGGTCCGTCTCAGCTCGATTCAAGCCGGCTGATGGTGTTGCCTGCAGGCACTATTGTAGACAGAGACCAGTTTTAGAACGTTAGCATTTTGGTTGCAATTGGGTAATGTTTAAGCACCAAAACTACTTGACTAAATTTAGGAAAAAACATGGTTTATGTAAAAATATATAAAGTCATCTTTAAATTTGGTACCACACAAGGCAAGAATGGAGGTCTCCTGAGTAAAAGGCTCTCTGACAGAGAGTCCTGAAGGCAAACTGTCGTGTGGACAAACTCCATCGAGAAGGTTCAAAGCTTGTATGTCATCAGAGAGGCAAAGCCAGGGGGTTAAAAAGTCCACTATCACTAGCTCCTGCTGGTAAAGTGAATCCCATACTTTGTGAGCACGACTCAAATGAGCATTTTAACATTTTGATTATTTCTGAGCTTCTCTGATCTGGATTTTGGCAAATGTGCAGCAGAAGGGCTATGTTGTGGTCTTTTTTCATTAAAGAAATCAAACTGAACGTTAAAACTGACAAGGACAAAAACAGGATTTTGTCAAGTTAGGGGGCACGCCAGAGAAAATTCTGCCATTTCACTCAGTGCTGACTAAACAACACTGATCATGACTGCCAAAACAGAACGCGGAAATTCAGCTCATCTGTTTTCCTGCAAGAGTCCACACTGACAAATTCCTTTTTCACATCTCAGCAAAATGGAAAGAGACGTGATGTGATAAGTCTTCCTCTAAAAGATGCTAAAAGATGCTACATTGAATGGGCAATTTTTTTTAAAAAATTCTGAGACAATGTTATATAATGTCTCAAAACTATACAGCACTGTTAATTCCATAATGCACCTATAACAGAGTAGCATGTAGTGCATTTTTCATGCACATAGTAGAGAGGTTTCTACTAATTCTGCAGCAGGTTAGTAAGTAAGTTTATGAGGCAAAACTTTGTTTCTTCAGATCAAAAACAATGGCAAAATCTAGAAAAACAATAGCAATCAGATAGCATTATATTGCTATGCAGTTTGAACCAAAATACATACCTTTGATTCTTTTTTTAAAGATATTTTTTGGGGGGCTTTTTATGCCTTAATTCCCAGGACAGGACAGCTGAAGAGTGGACAGGAAACAGGGGAGAGAGAGGGGGAATGACACGCAGCAAAGGGCCACAGGTGGACTCGAACCCGGGTCCCCTGCTGCGAGGACATAGCCTCTGTATATATGGGGCGCCTGCTCTACCGACTGAGCCACCGGGCGCCCCATAGCTTTGATTCTTGATGACTTAAACAAGGTAGAAATGAACTTAACACATCTTTTTAAAACCAGCACTGCAGAACTATGACTATTGATGTGCCTCTTTTGTGTGTGTCATCATTTTAAAGCCCCTCCTCTGCAATAAGCGCACAGGTACTGTAGTACTAACATTATGCATATTTATATCACATTAACACTGGCAACACACAAACCAAGGTTTGAGAATGTATATGCCCAAATAAAACAACAGTTACAGTTTGTTACCTAAAGTTTATGTTAGTTAAATACACTTTTCACTTTTATAATATGCATTATATTATAGAATTGTTTATGCAATTTCATGTGTAAAGATTTGATGAATAAAAAATATCAAGGATAGAAATATACTCAATTAGTAAAGCATGAATGATAAGTATAAACGTATGTCTAATACTTGTCAGACAAAAAACTTTTCCAAAAAGTCAACCTTTAAAAAGTAAGAGTGTAAGTAAATGTGTTTTTCATAATCTCCAGGATGTGATAAGGAAACCATCACTGTGGTCAGAGAAAGAAGGATTTTTAAATGACAGCATAAACATATAGAGAGCTGATGAAGTAAATGATACGTAAATATTTGAGATGAGTACCTGCACGACACCAATACACACTCCAAACACCAGGACTGAGGTGATGTTATCCAGCAGCCACTGCCGGGCCTTCTGATAACACGGCTGCAGAGCACAGACAGACAGACAGGGGGCGTGAGAGAGGGGTGACCACAAGTACGCCCACAAGAAGAAGGACATGAGCAAGGATGAAGTGCAGGTGCAGAGTCAATGAAGGAACAACTGATTAAAAACTTATCTTGGATATCAGCAGGGTTGGGCAGTAACGCCTTTCTTAGTTACGTGTTACTGTAATCGTATTACTTTTCCCAGTAACTAGAAAAGTAAGGGATTACAATTGCCAAAATAGTAATTATATTACAATTACTGAACCAAGTAATGCTGTGTTACTGGGTAACTAGAAAGCAATGTGTTTTTTGTCCTAGTTCAAATATCTTATGACAATGACATGTACGTGCATGTACCGATATATATTTTCCTGCAAGAGGCTTATTTGATTTGAACAGTTGCAAAGGTTGAAATATTAATAAGCTGTTATGTCTGAACATACATCAGCAGCCTAAAAAACGAGGTTTTTGTTTCAATAAAGTGGATAAAGTTTTGGGAGCTAAACAGGCTGTGTGTCGCTTTTTCAGGTCAGTTGGGTTGCGAAAGTAATGTAGTAAAGTAACGAGTAACGTAACATATTACTTTTGATACAAAGTAATAAGTCAAGTAAATTACTTTTATGAGGAGTAATCAGTAATAAGTAACGGTTTATTATTGTTTCAAAGTAACTTGCCCAACTCTGTATATCAGTAAAGAATGATGAGGAAGCCCCATTAAGCTGGAACCAGCACGCAAAACATTCCCATGATAATGTTAAACAAGTTCCGTGACAAACAGTAGAACATACCAACTAAAGCACTGAGGTGGATCATCTCAAAAGCTATTTAAAAGATAATTCTGGTTTAGCATTACTGTGTTGCTCATATTTGCTTTGACCTCATTCTTTTCAGCAATATTTACGTTTTTACTCATGATGGTTGCTGAGGTTTAGGAACAAAGCAACAGTGAACAGTCAATTTAGTCAAACATGTTTAGAAAAGAAGAATGAAGGACGGCGGAAGTAATGAACAGTAAAAGTATTTCCCACACTTTCTGCTGTAAACATCCATCATAGTTTGCTGACACACTTCCTGCTTCAAATTGAATCTGCTGTGCTTTTTTCTCAAGCACAGTTTTCCTTTAAAACGAGGGATCATCGGAGCTCAGGTTCAGTTTGACCTTGGCAGCTTGTTTCCCACTCACCTGGTTATCTGACTGCTTGGATTTTTTATTTTATTTTATTTATTTATCTTTTTAATTTTTTTTTTTTTTTTTGGCACATTTTTTTTACAGACAGTAAAAGAATGTGCAAAAAACAAACAAAGATCTTAGCAGTAAGAGGAGAAGGACAATGCTATTAATCTGAAATAAAACAAGTCAGAATAAAATGAAATGATCAATAAAGCTACGCTGGCGCTGTATGAATGTAAAGTAACAAAACTCATTGCTGCTGGGAGGCTTAAACATTTCCTCATGCTGTAGCTGCATGCTCAAAAACACTCAAAAGGAATCTAAAATTTCTTCCAGATGTGTAAGTGTTTCTGATTCTTTCCCACATGAGAATGTGAGGAATGTTTCATTCTGCTTAAGTTTTTCAGTCTCATTTTCCAGTGTTAACCTAGTGTGGCACTGTACAGAAATTACTCTGCCAGTGTTCCTGCATATTTTAAATGCATCACCTACAAATCACATAGTTCACGTTGCTCGCAGCCCATTTTCCTATAGTGTTTTTCTTTCTTTAAAAATACTTTCCAGGCAGCTTGTGGTCAATAAACATTCAAGTGCTGTATGAAAATTAACTTGCAGTGATTTGCAGCTCCTTACAACTGACCTCTCCTGAAGCCCCGCCCCCCTCAGTTACTGTTGCTATATCTGTCAAGCTTTCGGAGCTAGCATGGAGCTCACACTCTAACTAACTCCACTTCCTGGAGAAATATTGTGTAATTTTTGGAAAAGCAAAGGAGCGATTTCAGACAGAAGCAGACAGAAGGTCTGCAATAAGCCTCTGAGTGATATATACAGTAAGTCAAAGCGACTCAGCAATGAAAACAGGTGAGAGTTATGAATATAAAGATACATGCTAAAGCCTACAGATCACAGTGCAGCCACTTCAACTTGTGTTTCACTTCATTCATAAAACAAGAAAGGAGCCTCGTAACGATTCAGGACTCGTTTAGGACAGGTTTCTTTGTACATACACGTTAAAAGTAGAGATGGACTTTTTGGTCAGGTTTGAGTTCGGGTTAAGTTAACGCTGCAGACTGTCGAGAGCTGCTATTTCCAGACTGCAGCCGTAGACTTTAGCTTAGCTGGCCAGGCTCTCAAGAGCTAGAAGTAAGGTTAACTCAAATTAAGCAGCTAATATCAATTTATAACAATGTAACGTGGCTTCAACGTTTATCAAAGGGTTACCGAAGCAGACATAACATCAGCTGTGCTTGTTAAACTGTGAGGGGTTCAACAGGGAATGAGAACGCCCAGTTTTGCACAGAGCATAACGCCATAGACTTTAGCTGGCCACGCTTGCTAGTGCTCTTAATAGCTATTAGTAACTCAAATTAACCGGCTAATAGCCACAACGGGGAATGAGGACGGGCGAACAGTTCAGCCCAGAGCATAATGTTACACTTTTCAGTGTTTGCTTTAGGAAAGGTAAAGAACGTGAATCTCCTGCAAAACTCGCCGAATAGCGAGCATCACTTTTAAAAGTGCACCAGACTCAACGTTTAACCATGATGAGCTCGAAATCCACCGAACCAGCCTGAAAATGACGAAAATCTGAAAAGATTGCATGAGTTTCAATGGAGCACAACCGTATAGTTGTCAGACCTCCGTCAGGGCTAGCAAATGATACTCTCTGATTGGCCCGTTTGCATTTGAGGGTGGTGCTTACGGAAGGATCAGTTAGTAGAGCAGTCAGTTTCACTTGCAAAATGACGTAAGTAAAATGCAAAAATAATGATGTCATAGTGAATATAGTCAAAAAATGTTTAGTATTTAAACAATAGTGTTGAAAAGTACAGAGTACACAGAATGATCCTTTGTTAGCTTTAAAATAAGAGAGAGCAGTTTGTACACAGCGTGCACTTTGAAGAACGTGTGTAACTGCTGTGGCTTGGGGTGTGGGTGGTTCATGTCCTACCTGACACACACACACACACACACACACACACACACACACACACACACACACACACACACACATGTTCATATATGGACTTTTAAAACAAGAGAGTTACTTCCAGATCGGGTGTAACAGCCAAACAGACCTGCTGATGTCGATTTGCCAGAACACTAATATGACAACAGATGAGAATAGTTTTATTTAATGTACCGATAGCTGTTCTTTCATTTTACCTTAAATAGTTATAAAGATTTTTTTCCCTTGCTTTGTTTGAATTGAGACCAACTGGTACTGGAAGATAATCATTAACACAGCTGGAACAACTTGGCCAAAAGTACTGCAGTTAGTGCAACGAACACATGTAGCTCAGTATGTCAGACTCTATCGCTTGAATTCATCATGTGTAAAGATTTTCAGACACACTCAAAAAGCCAACTTTGGAAAAGCAGCAAACTAACCTCACTCCATCCATCAACACACTGATCCGTCCCCACAGAGCAGCAGGATGAGGGCAGCGTTCCATTCAGCACATCATACCAGTCTGTTTTGCTTGTCACTCCGCAGCATTTGAACTGGCAGAAGAGACAGTGAAATATAAAAGGGAGAGTTATATCAGTAAATTGCATAACTTACACACGTCATTATCTCAGTTGTTCAGTCCCTTTATGGGCTCTGTTCTCCGTAAGGATCCAGTATTTATAAAAATACTTAAAGTTTGGGTTTTTTTCCCCATTTCTTTAACATCTCTTACTGTGTCTCTCCTGTTCCCCATTGTTTGGTATTCTTCTGCTCTACCTACAGTACCGTTACTACTGTGGAGGAAGTTATGCAGTTCATTGTACGCTGTAAAGTGTTACTCAGATATCTTTCAATAAAAAGTCTTCAAAATGATTTGGGTGGATGTGATCAAAAAGCGAGTTTCCTGACACATAAATTTAATATCTAATGTATGTGTAAATTAAAATTGGTGAAGTAACTATAAACACAGAAATAAGGGGCTGAATGAAGATGCCTATTTCTATTTCAGGATTTATTTTGGCACTTTGTTTGAAGCACAAGAATCCCTTACACGCAGAGGTGGAAAGTAACTAATTGCATTTACCCACATTACTGTAATCAAATAGTTTTTGTGTGCTTGTACTTTTTAAAGAAGTTTTTAAAATCTGTACTTTTGCTTTTGCTTTAGTAGGTTTTGTTTGAAGAATTGTACTTCACTACATTTTAAATCACATCTGTTACTGAGTTAAAAAAAAACAAACAAACAAAAAAAACAGGTGAAACAAGAAGTTTCTCCAAGTTTTCTATGAACTGGTGCAACATGCTGTCAGTTACTGTCCATCTGATCGGCTCTGGCTGATTAACTGCAGTGCCAGAAGGTGAACTACAGTCATTTGCACACACCAAGACAACAAGGGGGCGTTTGTGCGGAGGCATGGGGTAGGATGAAGATGGAGAGATGATGTTACCCCCCCCCCCCCCAAAAAAAAATAACTAAGTAACTTTTACTCTGAGTACATTTTAAATGAGCTGCTTTTTACTTTTACTTGAGTAAATTTTTACACCAATAGTTTTACTTCCACTTAAGTGAAATTTTTATTAAGGTAACAGTACTCCTAGTTAAGTAGATTTTTTTTGTACTCTCTCCCTCACTGCTTAAACAAGTGACTGTGACAACTTCCACCTATGTGCATTCATTTTGTTGTATAATGCAACGTTAGTAATCATGCATTGTCGGCCAAGAGTGTTCACCATTTTCTGGACATTATCCCAGGATTTTTTCAGTCCAGGTTCTGAATTATAAATCTTCATACCATCCTTTAATTCACCCTGTGCTTTGGAATCCAGCTGCAAAAAGACAAAAACAGAAAGAAATACAGTTATTGATTCAAATGATACACTCATTGATTGTCTATCCCAGCTGGGACCAACTGTGATACACCTGAACAAGTCAGACAAATCAGAGGCTGAGCACACCAGGATTAACATGGGTCTTAATGCTTCGATCACAACTGAGCAGCTCTACGTTCAGGTGTAAATGCACCCAATGTGCTCTTAAGATCTGATCGCACGAACTACATTTGGTGATGGTGTGAGACCCACATTCTTTCAGCAGTGTGTGTACAGGATGTGTCCAGCACCACATTAAAGGGCCACCTACACAACCGACATCTTCTGTAAACACACCCGAACATGCTGTCTGATGTTGGTTTGTTTGTTTCAAGTTATTTCACCAACAGCTTTCCTGAGATTTCCTGTTGATGAGTGAAGCGAAACCTAATAAACTTTGTGAAAAGGCTCATTCATGCGTTTGCGTAAAGTCAGCATTAAGTGCAATTCATAAAACTGTTTCTTTCCTTGTCAAAACATCGGTTGCTGTTTCTTTCACAACACTGTGGATATGTTAGCTGCCGTTTGTAAGGGCACACTCACATTAAGCAATTCATACCGTCCCCAAGCTCGATTGACCCCCAAAGTCCAGTTCTTTTCAAGCAAGTGTGAGCGCTGAAAAACACTTCAGCCACTTAAAGCAACACTATGGAACTTTGACCGCAACCTGTAACTTTGAGAAACGAAACTAAACGATGCACGTTAATATGTCGCACAAAACAGCAATTTTAGTCAAACCAGGTCATATTTTACATAGGAAATGTCCTCTGGTTTTCCCTCTGACCTCCTGCGTCTGTCTGCAGTCTTTTATTTAGAGGAACTGTCCCCAACAACTACTCTGTGCTTTGGTCTGCAGCCTATGTGTTGCTTTCAGGAACCTCCGTGAATCAAAGCGTTGAGGCAAAGCGGTCTCAGGACATCAGAGGGAAAACCAGAGGACATTTTCTCTGTAAAATACGACCAGATTTGATTAAAATTGCTGTTTTGTGCGATGTATTAACATGCAACATTTAGTTTCATTTTTCAAAGCCATGGGTCGCAGTTAAAGTTACATAGTGTTGCTTTAAGTCAACTTTATATGCTGGACATACTGGATTAGAATATTCGAAAAAGTCTGCATCTGTCTTCTTTATCATTGATGTAAAATAACTGAACAAGATGAAAAAATTACAGTTCAGTATTTTAGAGCACTCTGAGTGCAGGCTGCAGGTTAGGGGGAGGGGGGGCAATCGTGCATGAGCAGCAACAGGGCCGAGTGCGAGTGCGTCCTAAAGTGCATCTTACCTGCCAACCAAGCAGCTGTTTGAACAAACTGTCAGTTTCTGCTACTTTTTCCACTTGGAGTTCCTCCCTTTTGTGACCAGCCTGTCTAACAAAATTACAAACTTTTTTTGGCCACTTTTTCCATTACATTACGTACTTGCTCTAGACTGCCTGTAATTCCTTCATTCTTCATGCTAGCAGTTTGCACCCTCTTAAAAGAAAAAACTGAATCCAGCAGTTCTACAGCAGAAACAGGTTCATCTTTCTTCTGTTTGCTGCCATACTCCAGTTTAACTGGTGTATCACTTTGTATACCAGTGTGTTTAAGGTCCTGACCTGTAGGAACGCTGTGTGCATTAAGATGGTTCACTACAGGGAACACAGAAGAAATTCAGCCATAGGCTCCATGTCTGAGCCTCAGTAAGAAGCTCGAACATGTCACTCAGATGTGGAATCTGTTGTGCACCAAAATCAGCGACATGAAGGAATGGTAAAAGCAGTTGGGATCTTGGTTGTTTGTTAGCTTGTATCTTAACAGTGGCTGAGCCAGCTTTAGCGGTTCTGCTAATGAAAACTCTCTGTACTGACACGTCCGCTCTGTGCTGGAGGTTTCAGGTTTCTTTTCCTTGTCTTTTAAAATTGTGATGGACCAAATCTAGCTTGCTCAGGTCACAATGAAATGCAAGATTTTAGGGAAGTGCACAGACATTTCCCCCTCAGTAATGTGAAAACACCTTTCCAGTGACAAACTTGACACAAATACAAGGTAGTATACTCAAGTTCTGACGTTTAAAGGAACATATACATAAGAAAAGCACATTTTTAAATAGAGGGGCACTTACAATTTGAAATGTTTTTATTACGTATTTTATTCATATTCTCATCTTATTCTATTTATTGTCTGTATTTAGCTTTCACAAGTTTACCTGTGTGAGTTTACCTTGTCATGGAAGACGTGTATTACCACTACTAGAGTCACCTCTGTCACGACCAGGAGCAGAAGGATCACAAAGAACTGCAGAACAGAGAGGAGCTGTTGGACACTGACACTGAGTGTAACAAGACAAGGCTGAGCAGATGATCTCTGAGATAGTCTTAAAATCAGAAACACTACTGTTGACAATCAAATTAAGGCATCAATGATCCAAAAATATATATCTTTGACTCACCGTGACCAACAGGCAGCGCTGCTCCTTAAGTGCTCCAAGACAACCCAGGAAGCCTGTCACCATGGTAATGCCACCAGCAACCAGGAGCAGATTGGCAGCCGAGAGGGATGGAAAGGACAGGGGGAGCGAGGAAAACTCCGCCTGCGTGAAGGACAGCCAGACTCCAACGCCAAACAAGCCGCATCCTCCAAGCTGTTCAGGAAATGTAATGTCAAACAGAGTCAAAACACAAAATTAATCACAATGTATCGTGCTTAAAATTAGATTTCCAGTTAATAGTGGGACTTCCTAAACTGTAACTGAATGAATGCAGCATAAGAGGCTAACTCAGCATGTCTGTGTTGAATTATTTTAGAAGCATGCAATGAGCACATTTAGACTAAATTCTCCACAAATGTTTATTTAGAAACACTGAACTGATGGAAGCCTCAGACAAATTCTTTTTTCCTGTGCAAAATGTAACTGAATTTAGAGAAATGGCACCAGCTTTGGACTGATTTGTATAAATACTTACCCAGAAGATGAGGTTAAAGACAAACATTAAATATTTGACACAGCACAAACACCCCTGAGACACTGCCATCCTGTAAAAGAATGAAGAAGAAACAGAAGAGCAGAGAATCATGTTTAAACAATGCATCATGTCACCAGTGTGCATATTTCATTTTGGCTACAAAGTGGGAAATATCCCCTGTGTTTTTGGGCTTTCATGTGGGTAAGTACAGTTTAATAACTGCCAGGCAAGTGTTTGATGTCGACAGTGCAGTTTATGGATTTGTTGTGGTGTGTTTATGGTTTCCTTGGTGAAGGGACGCTGTGTGAGATGGGAGCAAGTCACAAGGAGATTAAAAACCTGAATTGTGAAGCAAAATGCTAAAATCAGGTCTGCAAGACAAATCCCCCTTATTCACACAGCCCCTGGCCCTTATTTCTAAAAACAACTTGCTTTCAGTTTTGATCCTAAGTTTGACCTCAGCAGAAAACCTTGTGCAAGTAGTTATTTATAAAACCTTACTTATCTCAAAGTGAAGTCTAGACTGAGTTCAGTGCAGTGGCGACACACTCCCAAGCCGCATGTTTGGCTTTGTTTGTCAGCCCACTATTTAGTCCAAAATAATACGAGTTGCCCGGCTTTAATCTCCTCTACTTCTGCTGTAATCTTGTCTTTGAAAAAGTTTATTTTTCATTTCATCAAGGCTACACCTGACCTTCGTCTTTGCTGACATCACATAACTGGAACTCACAAGACGGGTGTCATCTGTTTAAGTTGGTTTGAGATTAATAGATCACTGTTGCGTTCTCTTTTATATGTTCAGCATCTTTTATAAATGAAGGTAAACACACTGTTGCAAGTTGTCTTAGGGCTTGTTCGGGAATAAATTTAGAAATAGTTTTCCAAACGAGGCCCTCAGACTGTCATGTGACCCGGAGCGCTGAGAAGTCACTTCACAGCTTCTAAGAGTAAGGGGAAAAATTACAGCAACTAACTCTTTCAGTGTATTCCGTGTGACCGTTGTTAGACAGACTTGAAAAATGTAAATTTTCATTTATAATTACCTCACTGAAGAATTCACCATAGCAGAAATTTCCACCTTCGGTGAACAATGAAGTTTATTCTCCTCTGTTCTTTTCTACATGACTTTTCTATGTGAGTTAGCATTGCAGTACCCGACCACTTTTTGTGTGGTCACTCTCAGGCTCATCTTGGAATCAAACACATTTTGAGCTTGTCTTGTCTCAGTCACAGACAGATTTTTAAGTGCTCACACATATTTATCATTGATATAATTACTGTGACTGGATGTAAAACTTCCTTCTTCAAATGCAGCCGATAATGTAAGTCATTTGTTGTTTGATTTTTTTGATGCTGATGTCAGCTGTAAACCTTTTACGCCCCCTTTTCACTCAAGTCACATTTATTTTAAGGCAAACTTGAATCTGTAAAATAGAAAAAAACTCTTCTCTAGTTTACACTTGTCATGACATTCCTGAATAAAGGGATGTTAATTAAAGAATTAATTTCAGCTCTTCAGTGTTTGCTTGTATTTTGTGTTTGCAATTGTACATATATATGCAGTATATATAAAGTCTTGGACACCTTAAAATCTCGGTCTTGTCTCTGTCTCAGCACACTGGTCCTGGTTAGTGTGGTCTTCAACAACACTATGAGTAGTTTTACATGTGCGCACACATTCTTACATGTTTGAGTCTGATTCTGTTTTTGATTGTATTTGGGTGTTATGATGGTGTTTACATGGTACATAAAAAACCTGGTTGTTGCCGATATCAGTATCCACGTTTCTGATCGTCTGCCTGCAGTTAAATTTTAATTTCTCCCCTCCCCGTATGTTCAGAAACCGGGATCGGATGTTACATGCCACAGCATCTTGGTTTTTATAGGAGTTTTCCTGGTAGTATACAAGGTTTTTTAAACCAGGAAATGATGTTTACACCCACAAAACATAACTGTGATACTTCTAAGATCTAAACATACCTGGAACACTGGAGACTAAGCACTCAGGACTGTTTCAGAGGTTTTTTTTAGCGTGTTTAAAGTGAAAGTCTCTGACTAAGTTGTCCTCACAGTAACTACTGACCCCACACAGGAAGTCAAACCGCTGACAGGAAGGAAGCTCCCTCCTCTCCTCTATAGACCTAATTATACTGCTGAAGGCATTTCCCCCAACCACAGTGAAGTCACAGGAGAGCAGAACTCTGACGGCACCAGGTTTCAGGTCAGGAGTGGGTGATGTGGTCGATGTAGGAAATTAGATGTATTTGTACTGCAATTACAAGTTTCCAGTACTCAGCAGATCACATGTGTGATAAAACCAGAGATTGGTCATCAGTATGGTCAATGTTTGTAGGATCAATCTTTTATGAATGGCCCATAAAATCTGCAGTCTGCTGCAAGTTTTGGGACATGTAAAGAAGTTTTTGTCAGCCATTGTGAAATGATGTGGGGGTGACATACAGCAGCTGTAATGGATTTATTACACTGGTATTACTGTAAACAGCTTTATAAGCCTTAAACTTATTAAAAATCTCTCATTATGTGATTATCGTTTTTTGGTTTTGTTTTTGAATGTTAGTTAGGGAAAGGTATTTTCTTCTCAGGATTTCCCATCTTGTTTTGTACACTCCTGTCTGAACTGGGATTTCTTTTTTTTTTAAACTGCATCAGTCAATGTGTCCACTTCTTTTACCTGTCAAAGCCTGAGCTGGGTGGGTGTATATCTGTTATATTTATTCTCTCAAATTTCTGATGTTTCTTCTCTGGTTTATATAAGCAAACTGAAAATAGACATCAGGAGGAAATGGCAGCAAAGAAAGCAAGTCCTTAAAAACAAAGACAAAATGAATTGTTTTTCATATGGGTCAACAAAACAATCTCAGCTTGAAGTCCACTGAATCCACTGTTCTGGAGCTTTCAACCACATCACATGGTCCTCATTAGGAAACTGTTTTGCCAATGTTTCCATGCTCATCAATGAGCTGTAGCTCAGCTCATTTGCTATTTATTTCCCCAAACCATTAAATATGAACATATATAAGGGATATATATAGTCATGTTTTAATTTATGGTAAATGTTTCGAATTAAAAAATGACAGAAAATGCAGCTGTTTTTGTTGACTCTCTAGTGGTTGGGGGATGCCTTCATCAAAATATAAAACAAACAAACAAACAAACAAAAAAACATAGAGCATAAATAAAAAATGACAGATGCTGTCATTATTATTGTGAGAAAAACCTAAAGGTAGTAAGGAAAACGTAATGTAACTATTAGCTTCCTGCTCTGAGTTCATAGGTCTGTTAATTAGTGAAACAAAGACAAACACCTAAAGAGACAACAAACTTTCTGATTGCTAAGATCAGATGTGATGTTTATGTTAAAAATGACCGTTGAACTGTGATAGAACAGATTTAAAGCAGAATAATGAGCTTCTAAAAGAAAAATAGATTGTCATAAATGATGGGAAACACTTTAACTCGAACTAAATCCAAAACAATCAACATAACCTGAAGTGTTTAACACAGGAAAATGTTACAGCCAATGAAACATCTTTATCAGCAAATGGAATTAAAGTGGAGTTTTTCATCCTGTGGTTCGTGTTTGTGTGGTTAAAACTGTAATTAGAAGAGTCTTTACCTGAAGATGAGTTTTCAATCCAGTTGTTGTCACGCTGCTCTTCGTAGCTCAGGACTCCTCCACCCCCTGTTTTACAACTTGACTTAGTTTCCTTTCAGATCTTCTTTGAACTGAACCAGCCAAGCTTTCCAACCAGCTGTCCTCTCTTCTCCTCCTCTTGTTCTTCACTGACTGACTGTGTTCGTCTGTTTTCCTCAGTTTGCTTGTCTTCTTCTCAAATTATGAACTTTATATTGAATTTATGTAATTTTCCATCTGGGAGGTTGGACCCGTCATTTTGTTCCCTTTTGTTAGCAGAACTGTTTCCCTCTGTCCCTCCCTCCCTCTCTTCCTCCCTCTCTTCCTCCCTCTCTCTCTCTCTCTCTCTCTCGCTCTCTCTTATTATTTCCAGATGTGTGCGTTGTTGCCCGTCCCTCTCTATGTTCCTTCCCTTCCCATTTTTTTTCCCGCTTCTTGTCCCTCCTTCTTCCTCCCCACCACAAATTCTAAACCTTGGCCTGTTTCACTTATCCCACTTTTTTATCTTTGCTCCAGAGATGTTTGGTCACACTCAAGTTTCTTTCTTTCTCTTTCTTTCTTTCTTTCTCTCTCAGTGATTTCCTCTTTGCTGTTCAAAAGACACTTCCTTTACTGACCAAATGGTGGATTTATTCCACATTAGTGCTGACCATTTGTAAAGCTTACTGTTGTGTTTTAGTGTCAGAATGTTTCACTCTAGCTGCTGCGTGTCAGGGAGCTTCCAGATTGATGAGTCTGGGTGACAAACTCACGGCCACTGAAACCACTCACAAAGAATAACAAGCTTTTCAAATCTCTCTGTGCAGCCTCTCTTACAAGTTGAAAAACTATTGTAAGAGATCCATATTATGACCAAAGTAAAGAGTCCTGACACATTTACAGTAAATCTCAGTTTTGCACTTTTTATAACATAGGCTGCATGTTTTGATCAAGAAACATCAACATATTTATGCAAAGTGTCACACAAAACTTTTTGTTTTTTTGTTTTTCCCAACAAAAGACTTTCAGTTTGAGCATGGAGTGTGTGTGTGTGTGTGTGTGTGTGTGTGTGTGTGTGTGTGTGAGTATGGCTCTGAATGATTATACAAAGTCTTCCTTTTTATTTTTGCTGCAGTCAATCAATCAATCAATCAATCAGGCTCTATTTGTGTAGCACTTTTTAGCCATACAGAATGTAATGTAATGCAAACTATCCCCTCACCAACACACACACACACACGCACACACGCACACACACAGCAATAACTTTGTAAATTTAAAAAAAAAAAGATAAAGCACTTAAAAAACAAGAGAAAACAACAAAAACTACAGAAACGCTGTCAGGACGTTGTCAGAAAATCCATTTAAATCCAGAGAAGAGTTGTGAATGTGCAGAGATCACATGTAATACCTGGTGTGACCCAGAGAGAAGTAAACACGCTGCTTGATCAGTTGTGCTAAAAAACAGGACACGTCAAAGATTTTGCACGTATTGACTGGACAGAATTCTGGGATTTTCTCTATAGAAAAGCAAATTATTATTATTGCAATGAACATGTTAGTTTCAAATTATTCATTGAAAAAAATAAAAATAAAAAAAGTGACTGTACATATAATTACTAATTAAAAACGTGGATTTAGAGTTAAGTTATTCTTTTAAAAGACAAGTAAGCCGAAAGTAAATGTTTATTTTGACAGAACAACATAATAAGAACAATTATCATTATCTATTTACAATCTCCAAGAAGAAAAAATGTGTGTATACATAGCACGTCATGAAGCTGCAACAGTACCAATTTTTGATATTAAAATCAAGCACTTATTACTTTTTTAAGTTTTCCCACAGCAGAAGGACAAAATAAAGATTTTCTCTCAGCAAATAAAAAAAAAAACAACAGAAATTGTTCAACATGAAGCTTCATTCATGGACCAGCATCGAAGGGTTAGCCTGTTCTGTGACAGTATCTCTACTCTGTGGAAGCGTCCATTCCTCTCTGTGGGCTGAACGAGTACTCTGCTTTGTGATGCATGATCAGGCTGTTGTTGACAAAGTAAAAACTGTCAGAGCGGGTCTCAAACGGGTTGGCAATCATTTCTTCAACTGAAAGGAAAAAGAGAAACATGTTCAGTGTGAACTAAACATTGTCAGACATAAGGTGTGACGCCTTGTTTCCACTTAGCTCTGTTTACATCTGCCAGCCACCCAGAAATCTGTGATTTGTTTGCAAAACCTTTTTTTTCAGACCATAATTTGCCTCATGTATCCTTAAACAGTTTAACTTTTGTGGTGGAGTTCAGACAGACTGTATGCACCGTGTGCCACAGGAAGTTAACATATAATCAATCAGCTAACAGAGATGAAGTTATACTAAGCTAATGTTGGTGACTTTCTGGTTGTGTAACATATAAAATTGTGATTAAAATGTCTTAAACTGTCATAAAACTAGCTTCACATCCTGCAGTTACTAGTCTATTGATTGGCAAAGAAAGGCATTTCCTTTCGTTTGCGTACTCTGTATAATTAATCGTTTACAGACACAAAACAAATCTGTAATGTATGGAACTATTAGTATACGGGTTAAAAAAACATACTTAAAAACTAACAAACCTGTTCTCAGTCTCAACTTGTCACTTACAGCAGCATGTCAGGACCCTTTGGTGTCACCTTTTAATAAAGGGGCACCCTGCGTCTGTTAGAGATGCACCCAGGCTTTCAAGTAACTTCAGTGTAAACCCATCCATGGTTATACTGTACATTGATTACAGGGTTTCACCTGACAAGATACAAGACAGGTGGAGGCTGGAGTACGATGATGGGTCATGCAAGACTTTCAGCCAGTCTTTTTCAAACCTGACCAAAAAGTTTTATTACCTAAACTTAACCAAGTAATTTGGTTATGTGAATCCAAGCAAACTGCAACTCTTTCACAAGGTTAAAGTTAGTTAGGTCAAACAACTTTGGGCCGGATTTACCAATATCCCAAACACAAAGTACTACATTGCATGTGCACTCTAACATATTGCATGTTTTGTTGGTGTATATTTTGCAAGTGATCTGCTAAGAACAATTGCTTGACTGACAACAGGTGCAAACATGGTGGAGGGGCGGTATTTAAATGAGGATTTTGCGTGTTTCAATGGTTTCTGCCACAGAGAGTTCAGAGAAGGACCAGTGCACATGCAAAATGAAATGTAGAGGAAGGAAAGGAGCACATGAGAGGTGAGGCGCACCACCAACTGTGAAAAAGGAAAGAGTAATGGGAAGACAATTATAAATTTAAATTTCTTTGCACCGCAGTGGCTGTGAATGTTGTGTTTCATTTGTTCATGATATGAGGCTTTAGATCAGCCCTGAGCTCACCCAAAAGCCCCAAAATTGCATCGCTGGACAGGCGATATGTATTCATTTTTCTTTTCTCATACTAGAAATGTTGACACAAGTGGTAAAAACGTGTTCTCTACGCATTCTGTTATTTTGCCTCAATAACAGCAGCTGTCTGTGCACAATGCTGGGCAGATTGACACCTACCTTTGAAACATATTAAATACAGACGCAAACTGCAGTGACTGACATTGCTTTCAGGCTTGGTAAATCACAATGCTTGTGCTAAATTAATGTATTTGCATTTTCTCCTCCCTGTATTTTGCACACTCAGTTAAAAACACCCCATGCTGTATATTCATTAAGGCAAAAGTGCTGAATCAACAGTGTGTGCTGTCTTGCTCATTTGAAAGACGCAATCCTCATTGCGCGCTCGTAGTAGATCAGTTTGCACATTTGTATATCAAGTTTGCACATTTTTACTCACACAAACCTTTAGTAAATCAGGCCCTTAGTGGCAGGAAGGTTTTGCACATTGCAAACAGACGCTAAAGGGGAACCTTGTGCTTGTAAAGTGAAGCCAAAGGGTCCTGACCAGGCCCGAGGATGTGATGAGTGTAGGGTGAGAATGTGATCACAATTTTTTGTGTATTCCACGTTGTGCTGTAGTCATTTTATCGTACCTGTCTCTGGTTCCAGGTCAGGTAAGCAGTAGATGTGCTCACAGGTGTTTCTGCTGTGTGGGATGCAAAAGCCGATCTCAAAGTCAAAAGTTTTAAGCAGCAGGTTTCTGAAAAAATGCCTCTCGATCAGACGGAAGCGGTTCAGTGCCTTGCTGCCCACAGTGAACTCCAACCTGTGGGACAAGAGGCTGATCAGCTCAAAGTGACTCTGGTAAGAAAACACTTGTATTACCTTTTTTATACACAGTTCCTCAGTGGACTAACACACTTAAACAGCAAGTGCAACTATATGCATGTGTACATAAAAAAAGAAGAGAAGAACCTTGAGCTTAAATTTTTGGGAAACACATGACCCTCCAAAGTTTACCAGGACTAAACAAAGACTAAAACAGACTGAGGCCGATTTGACAATAGAGAATACAACTATAATCTGTGACTACAAAGACAAACGTGGTCAGGAGATACGCTGAGAGGGAGAGAAGTGAAAGGATGGTCGGGTATCACCAGCTGTGATTTTCACATCTAATTCTGTAATAGAGGGTTTATGCTGACCGAGCCAGAGCTGGAGATTGTTACAACAGTGGGCAGAAGAACCAAGATGATTTTGTGTCATTTTCTTTTGTTTCTGTTGAGTATGAGTAAAGTGTGTTTTAGGGTGAGTTTAAAAGACAATTAAGCTCAAGATAAAACGAACCAGGACTGTTTAGTAGATAACTCTGCAATACAGAAAATCCAGACTGGTCTCCAACTAGCCCTGTTTTTACCATGATATTTTCTTTGCCCCGTGAAGAGGGTTTCGCAAAAAAAGAAAAATCAGTGACGCTCTCTGCACTCTCTGTCACGACTGGCAGGTCTACACTGCGCTTCTTGGCGACAGGTGACATTGTTATGATCTGATTAGCTCACCAGGCTTGACTCGCCTCTGCTGACAACAGAATGTCTGCAAGCCACACCGTCAGTTGGCTCGAACTCGAGCTGAGACGGACCTACGCCGCTGCAACTTTTCCTGCAACCATTTCATCTCAGTTCAAACTGAACTTGAAAGAGAGAGCGACAAAAACAATATAAAACGCAAGCTGGCAAAAAGGGCTGCAAAGGATTTGCTTCCCGACTCTGATGCTACCGCTAATGTTAGCTTGCTAGCTCTCTTGCAGAAGTTATCTAATGCAACTTAGCATCCAAACTGCTGCTTTACATTCTGTTGATAATGCTTGTTCATCTTTTAATGTTTTAAACACTGTTTAAAATCTGACTTTAAGCCTTAATTAGAAACCTAATGACACAGATGCTTTGTCCATTTGTGTGTGACATGATTCTCACAGTTGAGACTGCAGAGAATGCTTAAGTTTGATGAGGAAGACTGTGTTCTGAAGATTTGTGCTGACCGGGTAACTCTGTAAATGATGTGATAATGTTGTAGAAGCGACAGATCCCAGATGTCTTAATGCATTTTTTCTCTCAGGTTCTGTAAATTATGATTGACTGACAATAAATGGAATTCCTTTTGACATTTTTCACCACTAACAACATTTTGTGATTATAAAGCAAAACTGTTTCCTGAAACTTTGAGTGAAGTCTGAAAAGCAGAAACATTAATTTTTTAGGTCAGCTATCCATTAAACATTACACCGATTCTTTCTTGGTTCAGATCACCATATTTCGACATAATCAACACACTCCGCAGCTGCAGCCACAGTCGTTATTCCAGCAGAATCAAATGTCTCCAACTTACGTTGCTCCAATCTCTCGGAGAGTCAGGAATGCAGGGGAGAACTGATACTGGATGAATCTGTTTGTATCAAGGTCAATGACATCTTGAATTTCTGGAGAGAAACAAAAAGAGAAAAAGGGAAATTTAAGAAAAAATCAAGAAGAGGACTACAGGAAAATGATTACGTAATAAGAGAATGTCACTTAAGCAGAGACGATATTTATGGTCCCAAGAAGATAATTACTATGGTTGATTTTAGTACATTTTATAAAATGTAAAAAAGACAAAAGAGATATTAGATCCCATAATTACTGTCATTCACAGAATTTAAAGTGTAGGTTCATATACTGTCAAATCATTCCTAGAAAACAATACTGATATATTTAAGAGATAAATCACCCAAGAATGAAAATTCAGTCATTATGTACTCACCCTCATGGTGACTGAAGGTCGGATGAAATTTTTTAGCCACAAACACTGCTGCAAAAGGAGCTGCAGTAATCTCCCAATCAACAGAAATGAATGGTGACCAATTTTCAAACGTAAAAGAAAATACATAATAAATCCATAAAAAGTTTCTGTACCGCTTGTCTGAAGTAATCCAGGTGTTCTGAAGCCTCGACATTCCAAGTTGTTTTGAAAAACATGATTTTAACCTCACTGTTTACTGAGGTCTGAGGCGGTTCCCTTGAGGTGGGAGCCGTTTTAATGTGCACGTGCGCCAGAGACTGAGACTAGACCTGAGACTCACCTTCAAAAGACTTCAGACTCCACTCAGACTCGAAGTTTGGCACTTGTGAACAATCTTTTTTTTTTTCCGTTTTAGAAGTAAAAAGGTCTGATGAGCTAATTCTCATTCCCTTCTTAATGCACATGCGCCATTATTACCCACTACTACTACTATGTGTGTAACACAGTACATGCTTTGAATTCCTTATAGCTTTACTGTGTTCTAAGCAGACTGACTGGCATGCAGCAGATAAACACTCATCACCACCATAACAGACTCGAGACTTGGTTTGAGACTCGAGGTCAGAGACTTGAGACTTGATGCGGACTTGAGCTGAAAGACTTGTGAGCATCTCTGACATGCACACCCACACTGTCTGAAGCTCCTGCTGCAGCGCGAGGTGAGACCAAAGAAGTTGCTTATCTGCAGTACCAACTGGAGGGCAGCATGTTTGGTAGCATGTAAACACAGGTCTGCAGACACTCAAGCTCTTGTTGGTCGCCTTGTGAACACGGCTCCCATGCATTTGAGGCAGAGGGAGGGCAAAATGTGGAAATGGTAAATTGACTATATATATCACCAATCAGAGTCGTTGCGGACTGCGTCACTGCAACGTGCAGTTACACTTCTGGAGAGGTGAACATCAAGCTACAGCAAAGTAGCCTAAGCTTTAGGACCTACGTGCTGCAGTAAACAGTGAGGCTGAAAACATGACGTCAGTGACATTTTTCAAAATCACTTGGCATGTCAAGGCTTCAGGATACTTGGATTACTTCATATGAGCAGTATTTTTTGTTTGTTTGTTTTTTTACATGGTCCTGGTCACCATGCATTTTCATCTGTTTGGGAGATTACTGCAACTCCTTTTTCCTGAGAAACTCCTGCAGTGTTTTGTGGACCAAAAAACTTCACCTGACCTTCCACGAAAGTGAAAAGATAATGACTAAATTTTCTTTTTTGAAACTGTCTCTTTAAAAGAATTCCAATTACAGTCACTGCTATGTTTCCAAATGCTTTGTAAGCTCAGCCAAAGCTAACATGAGGTGTAAACACACAGCCAATCAAGTTAATACAGAATATAAACACTATCCACATGTGATGCTCATTACTTTCAATTAATTTAAACATGAGCAGTTGTTTTTCAACTTTTCTGATTATAATATTCAGCAGCTTGACAAATAGGCTACTACAACAACAAGTAAAAAACATGCCTGTCGGAACATGTTTCTTGATGTCAAGGATGACGGCTCCACTGCTCAGGTCCCTGATCTTGAAGCGAGAGAAGTTTATGTTGTAGATGTTGTCCTCTGGTGAACACAGGTACTCTGTCACACATGCAAACAACAACAGCTGAAAACACAACTCTTCACAAGTGTTTCATGCTTCACATGATGCTGAATTAGAGAGAGAAACTCAATAGATACAGTCATTGAGTACATTCTAGCTTGTTTCAGTATAGAGTAATGAAGATCTGATATATCAGCCTTATTAGTCTGATATAGACTAGTGCAGAGTAATTTTCTTGTCTTTATGTAAGGTTAAAAAGAAAACAAAAGCTGAGCAAATTCTATTCCATACTGTCACCCTGTTCTCTGAATATTTTTATAATAATGATTTTAACAAGATGTAGATCAGTGAGCTTAATAAACCTTAATGATGTCTTAAAACTGTCATTAAAATTTTGACCATGTTCGAAGCTTCCATATAAAGAATCAGTACTGTCTTGGCTGGACAGACACATTCGACAGTGTTTAGTCTAGGGGTCTGCAGCCTGTGGCTCCTGAGCCTCTGCAGTGGCTCTCTGTGGCTTTGACAAAAAATTACACAGAAATGAATAATGGTTTTAATATAATCATCATTGTAAGGCTAGAGCAGTGTTGTTGTTTTTTTTAACTTGCATGTTTTAGATGTGTCTCTGCTCCAACACACCTGATTCAAATGAATGGTTCATTGTTGGACGGGCTGATCATTTGAATCAGAGACACATCTAAAACAGGACAGAGAGCCCCAAGAGACAGAAAACTGGTCAGATGGTGCAAATGTGATTTTGTCAATGATGTCAATTAAAGGAGCGTGAGCTGATATTGTGTTCTATGATCAGGCCAGAGGTTTACAAATTTTTATTTTTACTATTTCAATGTTAGGCTGCTGTGAAATGTTTGATTTACTGCATAATCACAGTAGGCTACTTTTTATTTTATTAATCTTCACAAACTCAAGACGACTCAAACAGGTTTGTTGAAAATTTAAGTACCTACTAAACATAAGTAGACCACTGTGAAAAAATTAATAAATGGTCATTTAATGGACTGTCTTTATGTCGGGCTTTTCTAGTCCTTTAACTACTCAAAACGCTTTTACAACACAAGTCAGCATTCACCCATTCACACACACATTCACACACTATTGTCAGGTGACTTGTCTACAAAGAGCCAACCTGCTCATCAGGAAATCAAACACACATATTCACGCACCAATGGCACAGCCATCAGGAGCAGTTTGAGGTTCAGTATCTTGCCCAAGGACGCTTCGACATGTTGACCGGACGAGCTGGGGATCAAACCACCAACCTTTTTGACTGGTGGACAACCTACTGAGCCACAGCTGCCCTATTTATGTCTGTTAAAAATTAAGCTAATTTAGTTTAAAGTTGTGTACCTTCATTATGAGGCTCAAATATGTTTTGTGGCTTCAGACAGATTGTTATGGTGATGTGAGGGGGAAAATGGCTCAGTTGACAGTAAAGCTTGCTGACCCCTGGGTTAATCTGATGTCTTGGGTCAATTTAAACCACAGTTTTGTCAGTCATTGTGCAGAGCTTGGCTCCAGCCCCCCTGTCAGCAGAGTACAGCGGGGTACTGCCACAGTGTGGGGCAGTGTGTGTGTGTGTGTGTGTGTGTGTGTGTGTGTGTGTGTGTGTAAAAAGCGGTTTCTCACCGTCAGTGTAACTGTTCAGCCATAACACATGCTGTGGGGTCACTGGTTCATCAGGTCTCCATTCAGCCACCACCTCCCTTTCCTCTTCTTCGCTGAATGCCGTCCCCCCTGAAATAAACCCGTTCCAATCCTCCATGCCTCCATCGACCACCATCTCTTCAACTTTATCCCCTCCCTCTTCCTGCTCTCCGCTGCTTTCCCCGCTCTGTGTTTGACACTCCTCGCCATTCCCCACTGTGGCTTCCTCCTGGCTCTCCATGAGAAATGCCAACTCCTGTTGCTTTCAGATAAACGTCCTGATTAAATTAGACTCAATTTATTAAAAGTGTCGCTGGCAAATGCAGCTGCAAAGGATATAATCCACCGGTCAGCTCCTAAGCTCTGGCTGGTGGTGTCTTAACTGATTATGTCAGTCTGGATTTGGTGACTTGAGTCATTCCCTAATTAAATCTGACACAGGCTGGTTCATATCACTGATGGCCAAAGAACGGAGAGTTCATTTTATGGACAACATCAGCAAAGCAAAAGAGATATTTTATGTCAGATGAGAGTTGTCTTGATGGGAGAGAGACAAAAATATTGCAATGACTTTATAGTCTCTCTGAAAAGTGTTGAATGTTCCAGATTACAGATATCATTTGTTGACGGAGATGGTATTCCATCTTGTTTCTATAAACAGATATATGTGTGTGAATACAGATAAATTGAAACAAGGCTCATGAAAGTAAGATTGTCACCTGACACCAGCTGATGTTCTGTGACTGCATTTCGACTAGTGCGTTCTGCCTCTTCTGCTCATTACCTGCATACAAACAAGGCCCACTTAAACATGATTGGTCAATACTACTCAAGTTACAAACAGAGTACAGATGTGAACAGTGCAGGTGAAAGACGACACCTGCACGCTCGGTTACCTGGTGTTTTTTCTTTATTTCAACATAGACTGAAGTTTTCACCAGTGTTCAACCCATGCTGAAATGACTGATTTGAATTATACAGTGTTTTAAATTGCTGGCTGGTTCAGTAATTTAGTTTGTTTTGTTTTTTTTGAACCACTTAGCTGTCATGTCACCTCTCCAGGGTGCTGGGGCTAAAGGAGTCCATTGGGAGTCTAGACAAGCAATTTAAAAAAGCCAGTAATAAATAAATAGTTAAATATCTTCAGCTCAAACAATCCATCATCTGCTGGGATGTGCCTCCTCTACAGCCGGACAGTGTTGGTACTGATCACTGCTTACAAAAAAATACTTTTACTTTACTATTACTTTGCATCAAAAGTAATATGCTACGTTACTCATTACTTTACTCTATTATTTTGACAACCCAACCAACCTCCTGAAAAAGTGACTCACAAGATGTTTAGCTCCCAAAACTTTACCCACTTTGTTGGAACAACAACAACCTTGTTTTTTAGGCCGCCGGTTTATATGCATGTTTAGGCAAAACAACTTTATCAGCAGCTTATTGGAACTTCAACATTAGCGACCATTCAAATCAAATAACCCTCCTGCAGGAAAATATATATTGGTACATGCACGTGCATGATCATCATCATAAAATATCTGAGCTAGGACAAAACACACATTGCTTTCTAGTTCCCCAGTAACACGGCATTACTTGGATCAGTAACTGTAATATAATTACTGTCCTGGCAATTGTAATCCTTTACTTTACTAGTTACTGGGAAACGGAATAAAATTACAGTAACATATTACTAAAGAATGTGTTACTGCCCAACCCTGTAGTTAAATCAGCATAGATGGTATGAAGATGAACATTTTTGTATTTGTTTAACATATCGTTCAGGAAATTGTCCTTCCTCCAAATCTTTGACTTTATTTGGCATCATAATCAAAAATGTTGGTGGATTGCTAGATTTTGATGCAAAAATGAGGCCAAACTATTTGACTAACAACAGCAGATAAATGGGATTTTTTTAAATCTAATGTATGCAGTTGTAATTCTGTATGTGAATGTAACTATAAAATGTCCAGTGGAATATTATATTTTATATTTTTGATGTTGCAGAGCTAAAGCTTTGTTGTTTGTCTTTACATGAGGAAAAAAATTCTACAGGCTTACAGCTTCTGAAACAGTTTATTTCATGAATGCACACACATTGACAGTTTAATGAAACACTTTGCGAAGGTGTTCAGGGGTCTTATGCCAAAAATAACAATAATTAGATGCTGCTCACCGATAAAATAATGTTACAATATTTTTTGGGCCCTAGTGGCTCAGTGTGTCCCATTTTACCACTCACACGCCTTCACTACCTGCCTGACAGGTTTGCCTTTTTATTGTATTTCTTTAACTGATTTTTAATGCAGACTGCAGCCATTGGCTGGTCACTGCATAAGTGGATTTAAAGCTCACAGTACAGGATGTCAATATCTTCTGTCAGTGTGTTGACGATAACTTGATATTTAATTATAATACACATATGATGTGATAATACTATATTAATACTACAGTTTCTGTTTCTTTTTTTCCTTGCTTTGTGGCAGTAAGGCCACTTAATACTTGTTGCCACTCACCATCAAGTGCTCATTGGGTCACCAGATTATTACAATTTATTAAAGTGGTTCAGTGGTAGAATTTTCTCTGGGTTTAATTCACAGTTGATGTGGCTGTTTTAGCCTTGTTAAAATACAGCAATAACTGTGCAGTTACTGTATATGGTAGAGATATAACTCTGTGTTAAAATGATGAGTAAATATTGCAATGACATGGTTACCATAAATTCTTCAAGTCACTACAGTCCTGCAGCATAAATCTGAGATCATGACCGCCCTAATTAAAGTACTAACATGTTCATTTAAAACAAACTAACTTTGTTCCTTAACTAATGTGCCTGCAGCCATATGATGTGGCATCTACTTTTACAGTGTCTCGCTGTTGCTGAAGTATAAAGAATTATGTCAACTACAAACAAGTGGTAAAGCAGGAAGACTGTTTTTCACTTTCTGCACGTGACTGCTCCATGTTTACACCATCCTATTCCATCTGTTTGTCATTCCTCCCCTCTGGCATGACATCCAAATCTTCCTCTGCATCTTCCTCTTCTTCCAGTGTGCAGTCCCTCATTTGGCCCCAGAGCGGCACCAGTCTCCCCTGTGCTGTCACGCCCATTGGCTGAATGATCTGGTCTCTGAGGAAAAATGGAAAAGTGGCATCTAATTAGTTTCTCTCCAATACTCCCAAGAGCGTTTGTCTTGCATTATGGGTTACACCATAATTACGCACTCACCGTGATAGTCTGTTGATCATGCAGACGAGGCGACGGGCTTCCTCCTCCTTTTCCTCCTCCGTCATGCCCTCCATTGGGTCAGGCTGCTCCGCCTCCACCCGGCCAGTCACCAGGTTAATCCTGGATTTGGCCTCCCGGTACTCCTCTGTGTCTGAGTCTGAGTCACTGGAGTACTGGGAGCCGTACTGGCTGTCCACTGAATTTCTCCTGCCATTCAGCAGTCCGCGAGCTGCCAGCAGCCCAGCAGCGTTACCGTAGCCCGTATATTTGACAAAGCGTCTCACTGTGAAGGGACACAAGATGCAAAATTTACTGCTTTGTACTCTTTTTAAAATTTTTTTATAGTTGTTGACATGGTCTCTTGATGCATTTCTCACAGCTGATCATGTGTGTGACAATGATTGCACTATGACATTTAATGAAATATCACAGTTTTAAATGCTGTGATTCTATGGCTGGACTCCTGAAGGAATTCAACAACTTTTTTCCTTTTTGTTATTTGCCTCCCTCCTGAGTTTCAGACAAGAGGATAGATACCATTTCGACTGTGTATGCAGTAACAAGGAAGAGACAGGCATATAACATAACCGTGTTATGTTACTTTTAGACTCAGATTAGCACTTTATGCAGTAATTTATCTATTTCTTCTACTGCTGCTGCTGTTAACTGGGGTGCACGCGCCCTGTGGTTTACTTGCGGCATGTATTTGATATTGAAATTACAAAAAGTGCTAATCTGAGTCTAAAAATAGCATAACTTGGTAAATTAACAAGTCACAACAAGCACACAGGGCAGTTAAGAGTTGTTGTAAACTTTATCTGATGACTTAAGGTGGAGCCAGGCTAGCACTTCCCATTGAATACCAGTATTTAAGCTAAGCTAATTAGCAGTGGGCAAGCTCTGTTTGTCTCTCCGTTGTTATTGCACACACAGCTGAAAGAATGGCATCTATCTTCTTGTCTGGAACTCGGGAGGAACACAAAAAACAAAAAGAAAAAAAAAACTGGTATATCCCTCGAAGAGCTTTCACTATAGGCCTTAAATATGCACTCACCTACAGTATGACTGATCATAATCTACAGACAAAAGTTTCTTAACTGTGTTTTCATCTATCAAAAACATCTAGACTAAGGTTTTCATTAAACGAATAGTTTCTAAAAGGCTCATTTTAGTAAATTAATGTGGTCATACCATTCTCTTTGCAGAGCACAAAGAGCAGCTCAGAAGCACAGTGCTTCACATCTGTGTCGACATGAGTCATGAGGCGAACCAGTTGCCCCCTCAGTGTGGTGTCCTGCTCAGGTCGCGTGGCGATGTCCCTCAGCGGAGGTAAAATCTGAGCCATAAGTTGGAGGCAGACGGAAGGTCATTAATTCTGTATCCAGTACTAAAATAACCACACTCTAGTCACTCTAATGTTTAGGCAACATTATGCAAGCATTGGTACTTTCTGACACTCGGCATCCCCACAAGTTTTAGAGTGCAATTTCATTTTACATCAATGTCATAAATACGAATTGACCCCACGCCCTAAGAATGTGACGTCATGCCATGTAGCATTATACGCATCTTGAGGGAGATTATACTCACTTAATCTAAGTTACACAGTGCAGGAGCATGTGTTCAGGCCGTATAGGAATGAAAGAGTCACTGTTCTCCTGATTGCAAGTTTCTATTACAAACATTTTCAAGCCGTTATTTTAAGGTGGAAACGTAACTTAATCTTGCTTTAGGATTTTTTTTTCATAAACGCTTATATATGCATGTACACCATTAACATGCATAAAGCACTGAGTAAAGCATCTCATTCTGCCTCCCTCTTTGACTTGATATTTGCTCAATTTTAAGCACAAGGCCAAAAAAGTTCAGCCTGTTGTCTTTTTTAGTGTACACCTGTTGTGTTTTCAGCACAGCAATTCTGATATCTCTCACACCACCATATATATCCATTTCATCAGTGAGGCATTTTATCAAGCAGCATTGAACGGGCCCTTGCACCCCTGCACTCGTCAGGGAGGGCTGCAGTCTTAAAACCACATAGTAGTAGTGAGCATTGTCTGAACTATGACAAATAAACAAAAATGATACAATACCTGTAATGCCAGGCCTACTTCTTATTCCCAGTAGTGGGCGCAATGTATGTGAGTTGTTATTGGCATGCCACTCTCCTCAGAGTGGCATTCCGAGTATACATTTAAAATTTACTTTGCCAGTAGGTGGCGCTATGACAATGGCTGAATGTTAGCATGTGAATGTTTGGACTCTTATTTCTCTCTTTTTAGATCTGGGTATGACACACATGTCCACCAAATTTCACACATGTACATGAAAGTGGGCTCTGGGGCTGCAGTTTAGGGGGCGCTAGCAAATCATTTTGCCCCACCCATTTAAGAAACCACTGAAATACACAAATTCTCACTTCAAATGACCAGTCTGCCAAGGCTCATGAGTTTTTGAGTATGTTCAAGCCACCAAATGGACAAATCATTTGCTACTAGGGTAATTCCTTGCATTACAAAAAGTCCTTGCTTCATTTTGATGCTCGGGCCCTAATTATTAAATCAAAATTAAACTGGTTGAGCTTTCTTAACTGGCTGTTTTGTCAGCAGCTTGGAGCTCCCATTAACTGTAGCTTTTTGCTGCAGATTGCAAGAGATGCTTTTCTGATGTTAGGGTTGCAAGAATCATGCACATAACAATTGATGCATTCTGCAAAATGAAATAAAAAAAAACAAAACAGAGAAATTACCTCTTGGCGTAAGTAGTGACGTGTCTCCCTGTGTACCCGGGAACTCTCAGTCAACAGATTCAGCACAGGAGTTAGTTTCTCCCTCAGCTTCTGACCCTGTTTAACAGCAAAGTAAAGCCAAGTAAATTCACGTAATCAAGTGTCAGTAAACCAGACCTGAAATAACAAGATTCAAGTCAGTGCAAGTGTCAACATTGGTGCTTCCTATAGACTGAGGACACAATATTGACTATTTTGTTACCACTAATGCGAAGTTCACATCACAGGATTTTGGTGATATTCCCCTCTATGACAAATGATTAGATTAAAAATGTCTCCCTGTGGTTTTAAAAGAATTCCTTCATCAGGAATGTGTCACTGTTTTTCTTTTTGCCATTACTGAAATTTGTCTGCTGACACTTTAAGGGGAGGCCTCTGTGCGTTTCTCATGTTTTCAGTGCAGTAGCTACTGAAACCTACATTGTTACTACAGCAACCCATGCAGATGGGTTACTAATGTCCGGATACACAAATTGCAAATAACAGTGCAGATAGTCTTAAAGATCTGATTTGATTTGCAGTCTGAAAATAAACCAAAGTGCACTACATTTCATTCATAAGTTGTTGTTTTTTTACATACATTGATAGATTTTTTCTCAGGTATTTAACATTCATGCAGTGATATAAAGTATTCATAAACCCTGTATGTTTACTTCAACACACACACACACACACACACACTTGCCCTGTTCAGGCGTCTGTCCATAAACAGCAGCATTGTGTGGACACAGTCCATGTTGACTCCCTCCCACTTGTGGAATGCCTGGTCCACATGGACAGACAGAAGGACATCCAGACATGTCAGCGGCAGCGCTGACAGGACGTTAATTGTATGTCTGTGGAAAGAAGTCAGAACATTTTAAGATTTTAACATCTAAAATTATCTATCGTCCATAGCTGTAAAGCATCTCTCCTGACTCCCATGTCTATTTTGTAGGCAAATTTATTTACAGTTGAATATTTTACATCAGATCGACATTCATCATTTCATCCATTAGAGAATGTTTAAAATAAATGTCGTTATGTTAAAGGCTGTGAGACAGCAAACTCACCCTTGGAGTTCATCCAATATGTCCTCTCCATCACATGACAGCATCAGGCAGTGGCGCAGCACCGCTGCTAGGTGGCGATACAGAGCAGCATCCTCCTGCAAAGACACATCCTCCTGCTTTAAAAGACAACTTTTTACACATGAAGGGCAGTTTCACTGTCACGATTAGACCCACTGTCATGTCGTCTGTGGCTCTGGAAGAGCTGTGTTTAGCTGAACTTGAAACAACAAATTTACAAAAGACAGGCCGTTTAAAGTTAAGGGAGTGAAGTTTTCAAGAGGTGAGCAGTTACCGAAAGTTGGGTGTCAAATGAAGGACGTTATGCAGTTGCATTGTGGGAAGTGAAGGATGCAGTGTTTGTGAAGTATTGGGCACCTTGTGGCGGTCAGTCTGGTTGGGTTTGTACTGCATATTTGGAACAGTATCAGTTTCATACTCAAATCTCAACTCCATCACTAAACATCTTAGGGTGGGCCTGGTTACCAAGCCAACCATTAACCAAAACGTCCCTGTTTTACTTCCAGCGAGGGACTTTGTTTAATAAGTCATTCCCCATCTCATTTGAGACAAATCACAGTCTCCTACACTGAAATCAGATACACAACACAGTCATCCACAACTCTGAAATCTCTTTACTGTCTGTTTTTATCTTTAAAGGCTGTTTGCACTGGCACTGCACTCAGATCCTGTGCTGCAGAATGAGTATTATTCCTGGTATCCGTCTGCAATGTTGTTTAATGTTGTTGAGTGATTTTCTTTCAAATATACAGAGCAGGTAAAAAGGATATAGAAAAATCTGACATCATGTGGTCTGTACAGACCAGCTGACTGCTTGTGTCTTTCTTTGGTTACTAATATTGGACTTTGCTGAGAGCATATTATCACAGCCATTAGAAAATGAGGACACACCTATGCTTATAACATCCAAGCTTGATTAAACTGGAGTTTGCTTTTGTTAAATAAAACTAGCAAAGTTATAGATTCCATATCAAAAAGGAGCAAAAAGCAAAAAGAACTTTCACACTTGTGTGTACATTTGTGTACAAATGTAAATTTCATCAACAATGATGAGGTGAGTGCAACCAACAACAAACAGTTGAAACTGTTTGCACAGCTGATTTGAGCATTCAGGGTCACCTCATCTGGCTCCTGCCTGTAGAAAGTGTGAGTGATGTTGAAGAGTGTCTTGAGGATCTCAATGACTTCCTGGGACGTCTCCTTGGAGATGGGAGGAGCTGCGCTGTCACTAAGCACCTCGTATCCTTCGCCCCACCTCACAGACAGGCACTGCTCGAGGGCTTTGGTCAGCACTGACACTCCACGCTCCTGAAACAGCAGAAAAAAAAACACTGATCACTGAAGAATGCGTCGGATAATCATAGGCGGGAAATCAGATTGTTTTTGCTTTTCAGGATAATAATACTATAATCCTGTGCATGAAACAATATTAAATATATAAGAATCCACCTTGGTTTGCATTTAAAAAGCATCGTACCTGCTGTAGCTGCAGCCTGAGCTCAGGCCTTAGGGCTGTCAGTAAGAAGAGCAGTCTGAGCTTGTAAAACTGGCCACTGGATGGCGCCCTGCTACTGATCCCCTGCTTCACACTCTCCCACAGACCTTGCAGAAGCCTTTCACGAGAACAAGAAGGAAAAGCTAGGTGAATCATTCATTTATCACCATTTTGAAAACCAGCTACTGGGTAAATAATTCTCTACCCATCCTAATAACAGTCAGTTAACAGTGGTCAAATCTGTATTTCCACATATATCAGTGTCATGTCAGACTGTAACCAGTTATCTGAACTTCCTTGTGGCACTTGCTGACATTGAACTGCAGAAACTATTTATCTTACAAATGTTTCAGCTGCCGTAAAGTTGAATAATGACTCTTTATTCTCATGACTGTACATTTTTTGCACAAGTCTAGCCATTTGAAAAAGTGTCACCTTAGTGCGCTGGCCCTCTCCTGTGCCATAGAGCTGTTGTAGATGACATTACACAAGACTTTGATGGCCTCCTTCCTACACACCTCCCCATCTTCCTCCTTTTCTTCCTCTTCATTGTTCTCTTCCCGCGTGTCCTTTTTCCCACGGGCAAGCACCACAGGACCTTCATCATCTCTCCACTTACAGCAGTGATGAACTGAACCATTTGTGGTGGCAGCACCAGCTTCCTCCACAAGAGAGGAAGATGAAAGCTCAGAGCTGACACATAGTGGTGTAGCATCAGCATCAGCATCTCCTCTTTGAAGGCTCTGGCTGTGTGTTGTGGCTGACTGATCCTCTGCTTTCTCCTCCTCCTGCTGTGGGCATGTCTGCAAGCTGATGCCCCCCAGGAATGCCAGGGTTAAAAGGGCATTATCAGCGACCAAGGGCCCAAGGGCCCGCCGGTCACGAGAGAGGATACGCAGCGTATGCAGGCAAACCCGTAACACTGCAGGCTGCAGCTGAGTGCTGATGAAGCACAGCAGGGCTGTGGCCAAATGCTGGAGAAACATTCAGTCAAGGAGGATTTGTTATAATAATGAAGATAAGAAAGAATCAGTTGTAAGAAAAAAGATGCAAACTGAAAATTTAAACTGTGCATGTAAATATTAGTGGTGAAACTGGGTTGTCAATGGTTAAACAATTAGAACAAACACAAGAAAACAGATTCTTGTATGCAACAAAATGCTACAAAATGCATATCTGCTTGTCCACTATATTTACCTCAAACACATGGTGATTGGCAACAAACAGAAATGAAGTTAGCAATACACACACACACACACACACGGACACACACACACACACACACACACATGGCACAGACACAAATATACAATCACTGGCCTACCTGTCGTAGAAGAAGATCAGGTTCATCATCATCTGAGTCAGTGTCACAATCAGAGTCGGGAACATTTTCCCTCACTTTGTTCTTCCTGAACTGATCGTACAAGAGGAAGAGTTACAACTCGTAACTGCAGAGGCAACATACTGCATACACACAAAGCGTATTATATGAGGATGCTGATAGTGATAATCAATAATTATCATCTTCTCATGGCTGATACCAATAAGATTACTAATAATCTCACATTTTTGTATTTTATTTTAAAGATGTGTGTAACCTGTAATTTAATACTAGAAAGCTCTGACTTTAACTGGCATCACATGGCATTCTTCTCCAAACAAAATAAATAAAATCTTACAATCGTGTTTTCTTCCTGTTGAAGTGTAAAAAACGTCCACACAGTCACAACATGTTTGGCACTCTTATCTTCACTGTGTGGTCTTCACTGCCCATGTGCTGCAGTTTAATGTCAAGAGCTGCTCTTGTTATTCTTCTTCTATTTCTTTTTTTCTGTTTATTAGTGGATTGAAAACCAATTATAATGGTCACTTATCATCTGTCTTTTACTACATATTATACTATGGGACATAAATCAAACAAACATATGAAAATGCTGAGTACAAACCATCACAAAGGAGGATGTTTCTCTCAGTGACTCAAAGATAGAAATAAAGCTGTTGTCAGAACATTCTTAATATTAATGTTGAACCCACAAATCAAAGACATCATTGTGTCAGCTTTACTGTAAGTGACTATTTAAAAACTGTAAAAAACAATATGGTATGCTTCTTATTTAATATTTTCCATTCATTTATACTTATTAATATTAACTTGTCGTGTAGAACACTGTTTTCTTGCACAGGGCTATTTAAGGATATTTGCAAGGTGAAGGCTGACGGAGTTAAGGTGCTGAGTCATAAAGTATCCAAGCAGCTTTGGAACATACGGCTCGACATGATTACACAATAGGTTTTGAAACACACACATGCACACATGCACTGCGAGTGACTAAGCATTATAAGCCCTTTTCCAGATTACTGTAATACAGAGTAAACGCAGTCAGCTCATCTCTCTCCACTGACTTACCTCTTCCAGTCGTTGTTGCTGTCAGTTTGTCCATGAACAGTGACAGGAATGCATACAAACAGGACAATATTGAGATTGAAGGATTAGAGAAAGTTTCACACAGATGCGGGACTTTAGAGGAGCTACAGACAGGCTACATGAGAACTATTATTATCTGTTATCACATTTCACCAATGATAGAGCAGAGAATCACAGCATCCTCCATTCTTATCCGGGATGAAGAGTTAACTTCAACAGCAACAATCAAACTACTTCCTGTACACATTTCAGTTCTGCACCTAGGGTGTGTTGTAAATGGAAATGAGACATGTGCACCATCTGAAGCTGCCTGAGTGGCAGCACAGCTGGATCTGAATTTGATTTAATTTACACATGTGATGCTCTGTCCAAATAATTTTAGAATACAGAATACAAGTTTAGTGACGTCCTCCCACGTGGCGTGAAATATCAGTTTCTGCATGTGTGTAGTCACCAGCCTCCTGTCTTTTTGCGTTGCTGTTCTTTATTGTGCTTGGTTGCTCCAGTGTTGTTTTTAACGTGTTTTGTCTAGCCGTCCGTCCGTCCGTCCGTCTATCTATCTATCTATCTATCTATCTATCTATCTATCTATCTATCTATCCATCCATCCAGATGACAAGGATCCACACAATAAACCTGTATTCTTTCTGTAAATGGACGAGTCAAACCAATGAAAAAAATGAATTGCTTTTGCACTGCTCAGACATGAGATGGTTACTGGGCTTAATTAAATATCCAATTAATGATTATTTAGAAATAAACAGCAGTGATGCAGCAAAAGCATTTGATAACACTAATGACAAAAACTGTTTTAAGTTCTTCAGCTGGAAAATGTTGCAGACTGGGTCAAGCTTAATATGCCAAACCATGAGCAGCAGTAGTCACAGTGGCATCTTTTTTCACCTCACCTTTTATCACTTTTATCCACTTTTGAAGTAGAGCCTGAGGTCCACGATAAAAACATCAAATATACTTAAATCCCCACAGTGCACATAAAGTGCATTATTTTTAAATTAAACAAAGCAAGTCTTCATTGGACCTTCATGAACTCAGTCTAGGTGTTTTAATTAAAATAGTTTTACCAGTGCTTGTCTATTTAGGACACGAGGCATTAACAGTTTTTCTCAGTTGCTTTGGTGCATTTCTTGAATCATCCTTGACATTTGCAAAACAGTAAGTGCATTTCTCAAAACAATTTGTACAAACAGCACCACACAATGGATTACCTGCAAAAGCCCGTAACTTGCTCAAAACACTTAGTTCATCTCTCAAAAGTAAGTCTTCATGTCAATGAACATGCCAATGCCATGAGAATGACAAGTCCTTGAGTCATTGTTTACAGACAAGATCGGCAAATACATCAGTGCTCTCTGTAAGTATGTTCTGATGGAAACTATGACTAAGGTTTTGATGACAATTATTAAAAATGCACAAGGCTGCACTTTTCCTGTATGACATATCAATTTCAACAGTAAGTTACAGATTACTGTATGTGGAAGACTGATTGCAAGAGACTGGACAAGATTCACATTTATGCTTTTACTGTTTGTACTGCTGTTGTTGACAGACCATGTCATCGCGATACAGAAAAGAAAAAGACAAGACTGTTTCACAGCACTGCATAGCACAAAGGAAAAAACAAAAAACAAAATTAGAAATGTAAACATAGGAATCACCCCTTAGGCAGAACTGTACATGCTGCGCTGTGTGGGGAATTACACTGCAGTCTTTCTACACCTCCTGACAACCGAGCTATTTTAGAGAACCGGTTGATCATTGGTTGATCTAATGCTTCACACATTTTCCCTCATTAGTATAGTCAAGATTCACCTGAGAGCAGTTTATCAATTCAGGGCACATTTAGAAAAAGAGTCTAATAGAAATGTATAGAAAATATGCAGACAGATTATGACAACTTGTTCAACCATTTTGCATGTAATGACTTATGCAATGAACTGATGCCTAGATGTTTCGGGGGTAAGACTATTCAACAGAGAATCAGTATAAATCATTTTGATCAACATGGCAGAAGCAATTGATAATTAGACAATTGTATATAATCATTTGCATGAATGTGCCAAAGCATTGCAATTTGTTCAAAATAATGAGAAATTGCTTTTATGAGCTGCACAAATGACTAGATGATGTGGAGATTGAACAAGTAGTTTTGAGAATTTCAATACTGATCAGAGAAATGTACCAAAGCGACTAAGAAAAACCGTAACATGCTGTGAAGAGCATCAGTTACGAAGCTTTTTTAATCTGTTTGTTTTTCTTTATGCTGTATTAAATAGAGATCTTTAAGTCTGACCTCCTGACCTAACGTCTGAGGATTTGCTTTTTTCATTACCATGAAATACAGCCCGTATAAACATGTAATTATGAGGGTTGGTGTTGTGAAGGAAATCTTTTGAGCTGATTCACTCATGAATGAAGACTGCTCTGAAAAAAAACCTGAATGTCTCACGCAGGTGCATTTATTCAATTTTGATCAAGGACCATGGGCATAAGCATCACAGGTGGGAACTGAGCGTGCAGTGCCAGACCAACTCCTTCTTGGAGTATTTAACTTTTTAGTATTTCTTAGAGTTTTTAACCCTTACCAGACCAACAACGACTTTCTCAGTGTCCAAATAAAGTTACTCTTTACTCATCTACACATATTTGAGGATTCTGATGGATCCAAACAAATACTATGCTGACCTAAGTCAACTAAAGTCACGTTGTGTCCATTCAGGTTACATGCACTTCCCAGACAGACCGTTTGTGTGTCTGATTACTCGTTAAAAATGGCATCTTGGATATCCTACAACAGTAAATTTCATAATGGTTTAAGGATTAAAGCCGCTCACATGTAGAGATCATTAGGTTTGTCTTAGTAAAAGCTTGATACAGTCATAATGGTAGGGGAGGGACAGTGTGTACATACAGGGAAGAAAGAGGAATGTCATCATGAAACAGACTGCCATAAAGATATACTGAACTGATATTTCATAATCAGAGATTAAAAATGAACAGAACATTGAAATCAGACCTGGCTCAGGATAGGCTCTGAAAAAAACTCAGTGGTTAGGAGCACGAATGTTGCAGTAGAGGAGAAAATGACTAAAGTAAAGACAGAAGAACAATAATGGAAAGTAAAAATCAAAAATGGAAGTAGGGAAGAGGAAATCATCCTGGCCAAAGTCAAATGTTTTTGCATACTGACCTTTTTTCTCTCCTGTAACTCAGTGTTAAAAAAGAAGCACTCTGCATACTGTGGAGAAACAGAATACAGTGGAGGAGGACAAATACAGACGCACCAAAAACAGTATTAGTGGGACATTAGGGCACATAAAAATCATGCAGATTTAATCAGGGTTGGGAAGTAACGCATTACTTAATAATGCATTGCAGTAATTTTATTACTTTTTCCTGTAACTAGTAAAGTAAGGGATTACAACTGCCAAAACAGTAATTATAGGCTATTACAGTTACTGATCCAAGTCACGCTGCATTACTGCATTACTAGAAAGGGATGTGTTTTATGTTGTCAGATATCTTATGACAATGAGACATACATGCATACGCCAATATATGTTTTTCTGCAAGAGGATTATTTGATTTGAGGTGTCACTAATATTAAAGTTCTAAAAAGCTACTGATGGTTTTGCTGTGCTTAAGCATGTCTTTAAATTAGTGGCCAACAAAACGAGGCTGTTATTCCAATAAAGTAAATAAAGTTTTGGGAGCTAAACAGTCTGTGTCACTTTTTTAAGAAGTTGGTTAAGTTGCGAAAGTAATATGGTAAAGTAACGTAACTAATTACTTTTGATACAAAGTAAAAAGTAAAGTAAATGTATGTCTTTCATAAGGAGTCATCAGTAAAAAAGTAATTTATTACCTTGTCTGAGTAACTTGTCCATCACTGGATTTAATATGCAAGCTAACTTTTTAAGAATGGTCATTTTGTACACAAGTGAAAATGAGGAAGAGGGGAGAACAGGGTGAGGCTGGACTGGCCATGGTGCTACTACAAAAATGTGCAGTGTAATGAAAAAGGAAACACCACAGAGCAAGTAAGACTTTGGTTCTGGGTGAACCTGAAATAAGTGAAGTACTGCTTGATTTAGGCAGCATAACCTGATCTGTTCCTCCACCTCCACCATGAGAGAAACCAACACAATGAGAAAACAGACTTTTGCCGGAAGATTGATGTTATCAGTAGAATACGTAAGTTATTTGGAAGTTATTATATTAACAACTATAATCATGTAGACTGTTTCCATGGTAGCAAGAATGAAATAAAAATGACTAGCAACAGGCTGATGCAGTAGTCATAGTAACCAGCACTGACCTGGGTGTTGTAGCTGTTCAGTAGGAGCTGGACTGTGTCCTGGTCTCTTTGGACGATGCTCTCAATGATCTTCTCCATGTCTGGCACCAGGCCTGTCTGTTAAAAAAAACAAAACAAAACAAAAAACGTCCAGTGCTTAGAAATTATGAGCTGTTTTCTGTCATTTTAGCCAGCATTTTAGTAACCATACTACCTTGTGTCATATCTGCTTGTATGAAGCATTAAAGGCTAACTCCACTGTATTCTTTGCTCAGTTTTAAAAATGGAAACTCTTACTCAGCCTTTGGCAAAAAAGCAGCAACAAAGACGCAGGTTACAGCGCTGATGCTGATGCCACGCCTCGTTAAACCCACACACAGACGCTGACAGTCTTAGCTTTCAGTGATGAAAGTGTTAGCTTGGAGGAGGTGAAAAACGATGCCACTTTACTACTTTTACACTTTATTTTAAAGGTACTGTACATAACATTTTAGGACTAAGTAGAGTAAAATTCCTCATCTCGTTTTAGTGTGGCTAAAAATGAGATCAAATCTGCTTCAAATCATTTCTCTCAATCGATGGATTTCGAAATAAGGTATGATGTTTATAAAATAAAGGTCTCACAGAGTTTAGCACTCAGGATTCATTTCTCACCCAGATGTCCTCAGTTCATCTGCTGATGGGAAAAATTTGTAGGTCTTTCAGTTGACATTCATTGCACTGCCTTACACTCTTGTAGTTTTCATAAAAACAGACATTCACATTCTACATACAGTACATAGTACTACTTTGATCTCTGTATAGGAATTGCACTGTTATTGGTGTTCAAAGCGAAACTAGACAATTTTTTTGGCTTAACTTTGTCATAATGATGTAGAAACTGATTAAACATTGTAGTAGTGGTTGAAAAAAGACACCATTTGCTGTTAAACTGGTCTTCAAAAAGTTCTGTTTTAATGCCTCCACGACCAGAGGCAGAATGTCTTCACGTTGTCCGTCCGTCTGAATGTCGTCCGGATTTCTTGTGAACGCGATATCTTTTGGAGGTCATAGGTCAAACGTCAAGGTCACTGTGACATCACATTTGTCTGGCCATGTTTGAGAACATAATATCTCAGAAATGCCTTGAGGTGGATTCTTCACATTTGGTATAAAGGTCCACTTGGACTCAAGGATGACCTGTTTTTGGAGGTCACAGGTCAAAGGGCAAGGTCACTTCAGCCAGAAGTTTATACATAGTTTGAAAAAATTTCAGGAATGCCTTGACAGAATTTGTTTAAAGGTACAATATGTAAGAAATCTACTGCAAATAGCCGTAATATCCTCCTAATATGTCACAGGAATAATGTTAATATAACATACTGAACTCACCAGCAACAACAGTACAGCCAAAATATTCACATTCAGAAAAATCTTTTGCAGACCGCAAATCATGTTGATGTTTTGAAATCATGTTTTGCCATGTGGCGCCACCCACCGCCG
>JAPQLA010000009.1:23604956-23637976 GCA_029822935.1 Naso vlamingii
ATAGTCGCTCCTCGCTCGTTGCTGACGGAGGATACGCCAACCGCTCTGGCAACCTCAAGTCTAGAGGGGAGGGGGGCGGAGGGAAGGCGGATACGACTCGCCGCAGTATTTTGAATGTGAGTGTAGTAACTGTTTTGGGCCACATTCTTATATATGGCGCCTTTAAGTTTGATACAAAGGTCCACTGTGACTCATGGACGAACTGATTAGGTTTTGGAGGTCATTCATACTACAGCAGTCTTCACCACCTCCATTTGACTGTTTGCCTCCTGTATTTCATTACCAGCACTACCAATTCCCACAACATCATTTGGCTATAGCTCTTCAAACCTATATTTGTTACAAACAAGGCGCCTACACCACAAAATAGCCAACACTACCACAAACACCAGCCACCCTTTCTTCCAGACCACACTGTACTGACTCTCCACCAACTGCGTGTTGCACAGAGGCATATATCTGCCAGGTGGTACTTCTAGTTATCATAATATTTTCTTTGCCACAGGGATGACAGTTTCATTAAAAAAATTGAAAATCAGTGACAGTTTTTTTCTCTCTGTCCTGATTGGCCGGTCTACACTGCACTTCTTAGCAACAGGTGACATTGGCATGAGCTGATTAGCTAACCATGCTCTGACTTGCCGCTGCCAACAACAGAGTGTCTGCTAGCCACACTGTCAGTCAGCTTGACCGATTACTCCGCTGCTTCTTTCCCTGCAACTGTCTCGTCTCGGTTCAAACTGGACTTCAAAGAAAGAGTGACAACAAACGAAATAAGACGCAAACTGGTGCAAACGGCTGCAGCGAATTTGCTTCCCAATGGGTCTCAGCTAACATTAGCTTGCTAGCTCATTTGCATAAGTTATGTACTGCAATTTTAAATGTTACATATAGTACCTTTAAAGTGGCAACATTATGCTTTTGGGGTTTCTTTCCTCATATATCTTTTTTGTGCATGACAAACATCTGCAAAGTTACAAAGTCCAAAGTTCATGCGGAAGAGTTTTTCTGCCAGCTGATCGTGCTCTTGAAGTACCTGACAGTCAGAATTCCTTTTCTTCTGTCCCTTTTTTATGTTAGCGTGTAACACAGCACCACCCTCAGCTCAGTGACAGTCCTGCCCACCTGGCTAACTGTTGTAATACGATGTTTGTACATAGCTGCACTGATGTGTAATGTGGCTACGCTGGGAAATAGTCTGAGGCGATGTTGGACTAATGCTGTGGTCAGTCAAGAGGAACTACGTGAATGTTGAAAGTAAGGTGTGTAAGATTTAGTTGCATCTTCTCAAGATGGCAATTAAATGGATATCAATCTGCTCACGCTCTCCTTTCAAGTGTGAAGGAGAATCTGCAGTTGCCACAAACATCCCAAAAAAACTTAAAGGTCTTTTTAGAGTCGGTGTTTGGTTTGTTCGTTCTGGGCTGCTTTTGAAACATGGTGGTGCAACAGGAAGAGGATCTGCAGATATAAGAACTCATTCTAAGGTAACGAACACAACAACTTATTTTCAGTTGACCATACATCAGTGAAGATACTTTTGAATATTATATTTCATTTTAATCAGTAGATCCTCCAAAATGTTACAACATGAAACTGTCAGTCTCATTTGAAACAAAGCAAATAGTGAGAGTGAAAGGTAAGAATATCAGTGTAAGACAATCAGAGGCAGAGCAGATTGTCTCTATAGGATTCGTTAATTTGCCCCCTGAGGTAAACAGACATTCAGACATGCAGCTATCAGTCACAAAGAGGCACAGATCAGGAGGGTTTCGGGAGTTTATATGTAGCAATGTCATCCTGCAGAAACATACGTCAGATCACGTAGCAAAACAGAGGCCACCACTTCACATGCACAGTTTGATAGAAAGTCAGCTGTTGAAAACTAAAAGCATCTTAGATATTCAAGGTGTACATTGAAACTTGCTCTTTGAATTTAAATTACATCATCACATGCTGATAAAAACTTACAGCAGAATTAGTAAGTTTTTAAAATGTCAACTGCCATAAAAGAGAAACACAAGGTCATCAAATTAATTTGTTTTCGTTTGTTATTTCTTCTTTGGTACACCAGTTTTCAGTTGATTGTAGCAACATAAACATGCTGGAAAACTGCTGTTGGAACTGAAAGGTAATGAAATGAGAGCTTTTCTGGACTGATGCACACAAACGACGCAGTGTTTCAGCAGCAACATGATGTCATGACCATGAGTTCCTGCACTCACCTGTCTGTGGGAGAGAGGTGGACACACAGCCTCTGGCAGCTTCTCCTTCTAGCGAATAAAACAATGGCTGTTTAATCTTGTTTCCCTTCTTACTCCACAGCTTCCTTCCCTCCTCCCTCCTTCACCCTTTAAGCTGTGGATTTACTCTCCCCACTAACACTAGTACCAGCACTCTTCAACTGTTTCAATGTATTGTAGATGAGCTGAGATGGTGAATGTAACCACCTTTAGCAGGAGTAGGGCTCAAATCTCTTCTCATACACAAAATCCCAAAATCTAATGGGCCAAAAAGCATGACATGTACTAAGCAAACCCAAGACGTGGAAATTCTTGTATTGCAGTTTTTATTTTAAATTCTGCCTGTGCACTCATTAAAGAAAAGAACATTCTCATTTGACCACTGATTCATTAAACCTTACACCTTTTAGTTTCTTCAGTAGTGCTCAACAGGGTCGAATCCTTTCACAGAGCTTCCTTCATCAGTTTTCTTTCTAATGTAAACAGTCAGATACAGCAAACATCAACCAGTGGAATGACACTTCTGAAATCCAGACTGAAACTCAATGGGTAGGTTGTGAAAGAATAATACTTCATTTGAATAATAAATAGTCATTGTACTTTTATCCGCTCTTTAAACAACCATATTACATATTTTATCTACTAAATTTGCTACTGCCAGGTAGGGTAAGTTACAAAATATTCATTTTGGTGAAACATTCCTGTACAGCTCAGGGCATCACTTCCACCTCAGAGTAATGATGTCATGATGGGATATGACTGCAAAAACTCCTCTTACATTTTTTAACTTCCTTGTTGTACATAATTAATAAATTAAGTTAATTACCCTCCGTTGCATTTTTCTCTCCTGATCAAAATTAAGTTAAGAATAAACTGGTAACATTTAACGTGGATAGTCCACCTACAGATAAGTTATAGAGTATTTGTAACATTTCAACAACATACCAGTTGACATTCAATAGTGTAACTGCTTCACCTAACCCTAACCAGTTAACCATTTCATTCATCTTTGTTGAACATTTTAACATTCTGAAAACATTATAGTATTCAACAACGCATACACAAATATTTAACAATTATGAAAACAATACCTTAAAAAATGATGTTGAAACGTTGCAAATACTCTGTTAACTATCTGTAAGTGGACTATCCGAATAAAGTGTAACCGGAAACATTTAGACAGATGAATAAAAATTAAAAATTAAGTTTTCAGAATTTTGTCAGGTCCTAAAAGCTTACCTCTTTCTATGACAAAAGGCTTTTGAGCCAACAGTCAAACAGTAAAATGGCAGTGGTGCAACATGGTAACTTGCGTCATCAGTGATCAAAATTCTCCATGGTGATGGTTTAAAATCGTCTACCTTGAAAACGAGCTCCACTTTTATCACCTGCAATGTTACAATAATCTGAAATGGATTTGCATCATATGAGTTGTGGATACCAAAATTACTGGAAGGTTGTAAATTCCACCGTGGCCCTTTAGAATTTCCTCACAAGGGTTCCCATGTATGTAACAATAAGATACTCCCTCTTTATGTCAGTCAACAAACATCAAAGCAAGTTCACAGAAAAGATACGGAAACATAATTTGATTAACAATTGCATTTCATTGCACCATCCTGGATTGTACGACAACAAAGCTAAGCATTGAACGTACCTTCTGGATCTTTTGTGCAGCGCTGCATCAGCTCAAATCCATGCACTGCTCTCACTTCAGTGAAATGATTAAAAGGCAGAGGTGGTTTATTCATCATCACATTTGTAATTTGAACAGATTTATTTCATTATGTCAAATACAGGAATTTCATGTACAGAAGAGCAACTGGGAACTAGAGAATGAAATAGCTGTACAATATTTACACATCAAAACAACAAAATTGCTCTGCAAGAATATCCTCTGAGAGGCCAAATAATAGGAAATATCCATCAACAACAAACAGATAAAAATGACTAACATTAAACACTGACGTTTATGCTTTTGGATCATTTCACCTCACACTTCCTTAGAGAAAGTCGTGCTTTATTTTTTCTTTCCTCATCTTAATGGGCATTAAATCCTCTCTCTTATTGTCTTTTAACACAAACAGAAAGAACACAGCTCAGTTTTAAATACATTTCCCATCAATCTTGACTGATTTCTAACTTTGAGACTATCACATAGTCACTTCTGTCTCGCTCAACTCTAGTTTTACCTTCGTTGGTCTGATAGAAGCAAAAAACTGCAGGCGGGCCATTTTATGTATACCCCTTTAAAACATTTTTCAAAAATAATAACAGCAAACAATCCCATTTTAGGACGGTCATTTTTACAAATGTCCTTGTATAAATTATACAAACCATTGTTGTCGATACATACTGTACTTAGAGACAGCTTGTGTGTCTGTCAATATTCTGTAGGTCTTCAAAATCTCCTTTGAAGTGTCGACCCAAATGATCTTGTGGTCCCTTTCTTTGACTTTTGAGGAAAATCCAACACATTCACAGAGTTCACTAGCCTCTATCTTTCAATAGGTTTCTTGAAAGCAAGAGGTAATTTAAAATGGACTTAATAATAAAACAAAACACTTTAAAAGTTAAACCTCCCAAGAACAAACCAGCAGTGGCTGTTCTCGCTGGAACCAATGCACTACTAGCATCCGCACAGTTTTTTGTCATGGGATTCTTTTATTTGACAAACTCTGGATGCCTCCACCTGCTTAACCCTGCAGGTGGGTGTGTGAGTTTGGTGGCCAGGCTGTGGTCGTCCTTCAGGCCTTGGCACTGAGGCTCAGCAGTTCCATGAAGGAGTTGAAGAGGCTTTCCAGCCAGCCCTGGTTAGCCATGCACTGCTGCACCACCTCCTCCTGGCCGGGGTCCTCCGCTGCCTGCTCAATACTGTCAGTCTGTTCAGGAAACAACAGTTCAGTTACATTTAGTACACAAATGTCCATAATGCAGCTCAAGAAAAAAGTTAAAAGGCTGTGGCTACATCGACATCACTCCATTTTTAATTTAAGGCACATCAACATGGCTAGGTTTCAGCCTGGCATCCTCACTAATCCAGTGTTTTAGCAGCCCTAAGACGGAGCAGTTTGGAAACGCTGCTGTCCCCGTTTTATTTGGAAAACTCCAGTGCTGCGTCCTAAAACTGAAATGGAGTAATGTAGATGTAGCCTGTAACAGGTGGTTTGTGGAATATTTTATGTGTATACCAGTAAGTGGTTGAAAGGCAGAGACGTAAAAACATGGGTGGATTTTTGACTCATCAATTTTGTCATGCATATACAGAACAACCACAGTTAAGGCACATTAGGGTTGATCTGTGCACTTCTTGCAGTAATTGATCATAAAAAATTTTTGAAAAAAACAACATTTAAAATATATCTTTTGTTGGACGGACGAACTTCTTGACCTATCACATTACCAACTGTGCATTATGACAGCCAATCAGAATGAGCCATTGTCATGACAGTAGGCTCACTGAAGGCTTTGCTTGAAAAGATTTTACTTTTATGTGACATGTTAACTATAGATGAGTTCAGAAAACACAAGTAATTTGCCACAGCTGGATTACATCTACAGCTGGAGCTGTAGAGAAATCAACCCGTCAGGTACTGAAGGAATATGTGAGGCTGGTCACAGCTAGTCGCTAATTCCAGGCTACCAGTAAACAGATGTTGAAGGATGCTTATGCTAAAGCTAACCTTATTTTAAAAACTTTATGTAACACCATTGAGTAAAGTAACAACACAATGACTAATTTTAATGGATGTGTAATATTATATGTAATGCATAAAAAATCCAGAACAACTGATAAACTAAACAATTGTTCCAAATAGTGTGCCTAAGTCCGGCCCTTCTACTTCTGCTCCATGGGACCATATTTCGGACAAATTATTAATAGTAATCAATGTAAAGAGACAAATTATCTTTTGATCCTGTTTCAATTGTACCACAGATGTCAAATATGTATGTCAATTTAAAAGATCATTTTGCAAGCGAGAAAAGTTGCTGTCTATCATAGAACTGCTGAGGTATAAAACTTTAAAAATACGTATTTAGGAAGACCACATACCCAATCGTCGCATGCCAACTTAACAACGATCTCTTACAGAAGCGACTAACTGTGTTTGCTTAGTCTCAGCTCCCAGTGAGCCCATGCCTGTGATGATTTTTACCTCTTTGAATCCATTCTCCCTCATTCTGAAGGAACCAAAGAAACTGCTAAAGTTACAGCCGTGTTAGTGTAGGTGACGTATACTGTGCGAGACAAGAGACAGAGCTCACTGAGCGGTTTCACAAAAATTACTTGGTACTTAACTATCTTCACGACAAACTGCGACTTTGATTTGTAAAATTATCTTTTAAAATAACAATCATATTTGAATAAGTGCACAGTTTAAATGGGATAGAAAAATAATTTCTCTCTGTCCATTGACTGCTGTACAAAATGTTTCCAAAATAAGGTCCCATGGGGTCCACCTGAAGGGGCGGGACTTAGCGACTCTATAGAGAATACAGTGAGAAAAGTTTGTGCAAAACAAGCAATTTGGATAAATTTTGGGCAGATAAATTCTGTGAATATTGAATCAGAGACGAGTTTTCCTGAAATGATTAGCAATTTTTTTTTTTTTTTTTTTTTAAACAAATCATTTTTTGGACTATTTATTTTGTAAATTAGCAACCATCAATCTTCAATAATGAATACTTACTGGCTTTCTTTTTTTTTTTTTAAATACAAAGTCAGCGTTTCTTATTCTTGGCAACTAGAGGGCCATTGTTCTGTTAGCTCTTCTGTTGTTGTAACAGCGTATTTTTCTAATTTTCCCTGCAATTTCTGTTAAGCAGCGGGTGAAGCTCTATGAATGTAAACTGTGTTCTAGTCTTCACCTTATCCCGTGAGAATGTTTTTAGTTTATTTCTTCATTAATATTCTAAACTTAAAAAAATTTAGTTTTCTTCAGAATTTAAGTTCTACTGTACATGTGACAAATGTTTTCTTACACTCATAAACCATGCATAACAAACAGTATAATAAATTATCTCTGCATACCTACAGCCCTTAAAATTAAAAAGGTCTTGTGACCTGCCGTTGAGCTTTGGTGGCCTCTAGTGGGCATCAGGACCCCCTAGGTTGGGAATCAGTGATTTTTAAACACAACATCATTTTTAACATTTTTAAAGTCACATTTGTGAAATCCGAAAGACTTGAAGATCACAAGTGAATACGTGCATTGACTAAGTAATAATTGCAGTGGGGCAAAAAGTGCAAGTCAAGTCGAAGTACAGAGTTTCAGAGAGACACATTTACTGAAGAAATGGGTAAACTGGGAGAGAAAGGCTGAACTGGCCATTTTTTTACTGAAGACATCAATTTATGAATGAACTTCCTTCTAATATCTACACTGATACATACAGCTGTATTATTCCAAAACATTAATGTGACCTCATGCAGGTGTCTGACTGAGAGCAGGTCTTTAGGATTTAAACTTAGAGTCTTTGGCTGTCACCACATCCTACCTGGATTGGTCGCGTGATGTCAGAGTATATCATCTTCATAACTTTACTGAAATTATTACGTCTAGTAGCACCAAAACAGGTGGGGTAAATATTTTCAAAAAACTTTTTTTACTGTGTTACTCTTTCTTTTCAGGGAAAGATTTTTGAAAAACGCTTGATAAGACTTTACTTAAAGCATGCAACTATAGTGCATTATTACTCATTCTGAATATATATAACACATTATGAATACATAACACATTATAAACACACTTATAATGCATTATAGGCGTGTTATGGTTATGGCTACTCTGCTTATAACTATGATTATACAGCACTATAGGCGCATTATAACACATTATAAGTATGTTCATAACACGTTATAGATGCATGCTTTAAAGTTTTATCAAACACTTTTTAAAAAAACAAACTAAACAGTACACACAGGATATCAGAACAAAATGTCTAAAAAAACTGAATACATTTTAGCAGTAATGCAGCCATCCGTACCTCCTTTTTGCAATGCAGGAACGTGTGGTACTTGTAGTGGTGAAGGGAATGATACAGACTGTAGATCCTGCAGGTTTCAATTGAAAGCTTCAGATCCTGAAAAGTTTGTGAGAGAAAATCAAATCAAAAGCTGGCATCGTGACATCTTTCTGCAGGATTGTACGGAGCTGTGGTCGTGCTTTGCTTTCAGTCTCCAACAACAAGAGTCATGTGATGACACTTAAAATCTAAACTAAATCCACGATGGCTGCTTCGTGCATCATCAGTGTGAAACTTGTAAATTACACTGTTTAAAAGCCAAAAAATCTCGTTTTTGTGTAGTCAAATCAGTCATAATTTTAACTTATATCTGTGGACATGTTGTAATGTTGCTTTTGCACCTAAACTATCACAGTGTGTGTTATTATCAGCTGGTATTTGCTAAAAATGCTAACAGCAATAGCTAACAACGCCTCCTCAAAACTGGAACATGGTCAACTTGGATGTAATGTCACTCCCAGCTCCAAAATCCGATTTCCAGGATAACTGGAATGCATCCTTTGGATGTGATCACTCTTTGTCAAAGCAAGTCCATCAGATTCATTAATTCAACCCACACAAATCTCAGTCTATCTGCTAGTCTATCTGAATATGGATCTCTTCTGTTAAATGTGTTTTTGTCCATCAAACAATCCCTCGACTCATACGAGATAAAATGGGAGTAGAAAGTGTGTTACAGCTGTGCTATTTCTCACCTGCTGCTTAGGAATACTCCTTTTGATCCAGTTGAGGGTCTTGCGATTGTAACCCTCCCCACCGAGGTGAACTTTGACAGCTCCAGATTCCAGTGGGTCTGCTGTCATTTTTGGGAATATATGCAGAGCCTCCTGGAGAGAGAAAAGCAGAATGCCATCAAAGAAATGAGACACGGCTCAAATTTAGTTTAAAACTCACAGATGTGGGAATAGGATGCATACAGAGAAGATCAATTTGTTTTAAACCCACGCTAAGGTAGTTATTGTATCTAATCATAAACAGATGGACATTTCTTCCACACTGCAGTGCCTCTGAAACAAACGTACCTGGTGCTGAGCGCTCATGTTCACTCTTCTCAACAACCTCTTCTTCTGTTCACTGAGCAGGCTATCAATTTTCCTCATGGGTGGGAGGTACAACTCATCTGAGGAGTTAAAGCATTGGAACACTCATTTACACTAAAATCTCACATATTAATCACTGTCACTACCTATTAGTGTGAGAAACCTGCAAACGATGTTAACAGTGTAAGTAGGTCAAGTGCTTCCTGGGGTGGTTTTCAGCACTACAGTGTTAGCATTGTAAAAGTTGTTTCTCACATTATTAACACCTGAACTGCAAAAAATGCATCATCCAAACTGATTCAAAATGTGAAACTGACCCAACGTCTCCTCCTGAATCTCCTTTATAACATTCTTCTTGTCAGACACAGATCCTGAAATGTCAAAGCTAAATGACAAACACAAGTTTTTCACCATGTTTCCTTCACACATTTAAAGTCAAGTTTATTCGGAGAACTCGAATACAAGTCTTCAAGTTTTGTCCAGCATTCAACTGCAAGTCAAAATAACAAACAGATGACAGGAGAAGGATCCCGCACGCTATCTGCTACTTGCAAAAAAGTTACTGAATGTACAACGTTTCGGTCCTGTGGACCTTCATCAGGTAAAGGAATGAAATGTTGTACATTCAATAAACTTTTTTGCAAGTAGCGGATAGTGTGCAGGATCCTTCTCCTCTTATCTGTTTGTACTTTTTATCCAACGCACCTGCCTATAAATTCTTGAAGGTGTGCATTAGCTTTTTTGTCAATTTTAAGGTTAAAATAACGTACAGTAACACATCCTCCCCTTTTCCCACCTCATCCTCCTTTTCACTGTGGCTAAATACTGCTCGACTTTGATCTCTCGTGCAGTGCCTGAGGAGCTTCTTCCCTAAAGCCCAAGAACCTGACTGAACCTGACTTTCCACACAAACTCATATCACATCTAGACTTTTTCTCACTAATGTCATATAACAAATTAACTATAAATTCCAGGAGGGATTCCTTGTGAATCATTACTTCCTGATTTTCCATTTTAGTCAAAAGCGGATCAGACGGTGTCTGTTGTGTTTGTACTGTATAATATTTATTGCTATGTGGCAGCCTTTTGTCCAAGACAAATCTCCCTTGGGAAAATAAATCTTGAATGCCTTGAAGTGGCAAGAAGCCACTTCAAGGCATTCTGATTCACACTGACCTTCCATTTTTAAAAGCCCCTACATGAGAGACTTTATGCAGATCTCTGACATCTTGAAATTCCTTTGCTTTAACAAAGCAACAACACTCAGGACTTATATTTTCTCTTGCAGTTCAAACGCATACCTTACAATTCAGGATGTAACCATCTTCCCGACACTTCAATAATCAAAGCTATGAAGAGGTGATATCACCAACTTTTCAAAATAGGCGCATCAAAATTTCCACCACTGCATGCTATCATTTACAACTCTAACACCTTAAAGATCCCCTTCAGTGAAAATAGTGTTTTTTCACCTGGTTCACATGTTCATGTGACATTTCTCTCATGTTACAAGACAAATCAGGAGAAAAGTAAGCAGTAAACGCCATCTCTGAGTTTTTCTGCCGTCAAACTGCTGGGAAACAATGTCAGACCTGAGCGCGCAGTTTGAGATCAGGGTGGCATCATTACGTAATCAGTTCCTTACCAATCCTGTACCAGATGGTGCGGGACATTGTGGTTACAAGTCCCCGCCCCTGACGAGGTGGAGGAGATGGAGAAGTTATGCGGAAAAGCAGCTTGGTGGGTCTCAACAATGGCGGACAAGCACACCTGCTTTGCTTTGGGTTGTAAAGCGAGAAGAGAAGAATCTACGAGCCTTCATTTTCTACGAAAGGACCCGAAAACCAGAGAGCAATGGGTGGATTTCCTTTCCTGAATTTGTTGTGGTCCGGTGAAAAGTTTCAGATAAAACAACACGGGTTTGCTGCACTCTGACCTAGTTTGCCGCTGATTTTTCAAAGCGCAACCAATGAGATATCAGCTGTGTGCGACCAGAGACGATCTGGAGGCGACACATACATGCAGAGGAGGGAGAGGAAAAACAGAAGAAAAATCCACAGCTCTCTGCTCTCTGAGTTTAGCTCCTTGTTTCTGTAGCGACGTCATAACATTTCATGCACACAAACTCGTTATGGTTGATTTTTTTCGCTGCTGTGTGATTAGTATGACAAGTGCAAGAGCCTTCTTTTGAGACAAACTTAAATACATAGCAAGCAAACTCTTTTTCCTCCTCTCCCTTTTCTTCTACTTCCTGGAGTGACAACCGGCGTGGCTGTTGCCTAGCAACTGTGACTGGTTCTGAGCCTCTGCTGTGTGTGCTCTGTGCGCCCTACCTGGCGGTGAGCAAAGCGCAAAGTTCTTATCACGTGAAGGATGCTAAGAAGCCCGAAACGTCATAGCATACTTAAGAGGCTTGAGCTCGCTTTTTTGTTCAAATTGAGAATATACAAAGTGACAAGTGACGGTAAAGTTGAGTGGCTGCAAGCCATCGTGATTCGATGTGGCGACGCCATGTTTTTAGCCTCACTGGTCACTGTAGCTTGTAGATGGGAGTTTCGTTCATGTGCACACACACGCTTACACCATCAGAAGCTTCTGCAGCTGCGTGAGGCAAAACCGAAGAGAGCTCGTGATATCTGCAGACCTGTGTTTACATGCTTCAGCAGACACCAGGGCACCAGACTCAACCTCCAGTTGATCCTGCAGATACTGAGAGCTTTATAAAAGAACTTCATGGTTTTATCTGGTTTGTTTTTTTATGTTTGAAGTTTTAAATTCTTTGGGAGATTACCGTTTCCTGCGAAACTCCAGCAGTGTTTTGTGGACTAAAACCATCATCCAACCTTCCATGACTAAATAATGACTGAATTTTCCCTTCAAGTATCTTACTCTCTTGTTTTTTCTCTTTTCTTCAGCTCTTTTTTCTCCCATCCTCTATGCTGTTCCTGCTCTCTTTGCTTCTTGTTCCTTCTATCCTAAGAAAAAAAAGATTTTTTTTTTCTTTTTTTTTAGAAGAAGGTCCTCCATATATGACAACAAAACATGATAGAGACTCTTGGCGTTGTTTTCATTGTTCCATGACTATTTAGGTTCAAACAACTCACCAGTGTGACAGATCGCTGTCCAATACCCCTTTTCCACCAAAATTAGCGGGTCTGCACGGGTTTTTGAAACTCTGGTCAACCTGCTAAAAATTGCTTAATGACCCCATTTCCACTTCCCACAGGCAAGGCAGCCCTTCTGTGAATTTTATGTGATGTGTCATGTTTGGATGAAAGAGTAAGCTGTACTGTGTGGAAACATCGTTGTGATGTGTGAGACAAATGCCTGTCAACTTTAATATTGACTATGATTCATGACAAATGCAGATGTATCAGAAATGAATCTGGGTGTCATGCTTTAAATCATCTTTACGTCAGAGTAGAAGCGATTTAAAGATACTTATGATTACAGATTGGAGGAATATGAGTCATGAGCGCTATAAACTGTTTTAAACTCTCTGTATGTTGATGATCTGGCTAAATTATTTTTTGTTTAAACTGACTGTAGGGAGAGAGAGAGCGGCGTGCTGGGTAAGCGGGGCTGACTTTTGATGTGAGAGCAAGCGGCACACTGCACTGTCAGTTTATAAGCTTGTCTCAACAGAAAAGCTCTGTGCTCATAGAGACACAAATCACTTTCAGCTCTGTGTCCGTTTAGTGTTAACTTCTTTAACTGCAAAGTCCATCAAAAGTTGATTCGATCAAGAATATCTTTTTTTTTAATTTCAGGACCTGTTGGTCTGTAATCAAAGTGGGCTGAAGATGCATCTCCCTTGCTGCTAAACGGGCAGTGAAAGACCATTCTGGTGTTTCTGGAAAAGTCAGTTTTATTCTCATCTCATTTCCATTTCACTAAAGCCTTGCCATCATGTTCCTACATCTTGTGCTCACCATCAGTGTCCTCCAGTGCTTGGATCATATCAGGGTCGAGGGCTGTGCTGACCAGCATCTCCACGTAGCTCCTGAACATCTCCCTCATCGCTCGGCTGTTCACTCCGCCCCGCACAGGCCCTGAAACACAAAGAAGCATTAATATAAATATGCATCCGTATGTTGATAACTAATATGTGTGTACACACACAAACACACACACACACTCACAGAAGGGCTGACCTTCGTCATCGCTGGGTGGGGAGGAGTCAGACTCAGAGGAGGAGGAAGGCATCTCCTTCAGCCACTTCTTCCTCTTCTTGGGAGGAGGCTCTGCGTTGTCCTTTGAAGTCTTTCCTCTGGACTGACGCTCCATCTTCTTCTCTACTTCTCTTTTATTCTCCTTCAACCTTGCAAACTCCACCGTGCCATCTCTCCTTTCACGCACCTCTCTCTCCTGATCCCTCTGTTTCTGCTTCTCTCTTCCCTCCCTTTCCTTTTGCTGCCTTTCTTTGTCTTTATCCCTTTCCCTCCTCTCTCTGTCTTTCTGCTCTCGCTCCTTCTCTCTGCGCTCCCTCTCCTGTTTCTCCTTTTCTCGTCGCTCCCTTTCTCGTCTTTCTCTCTCTTTATCTCTTCTCTCCCTCTCTTGTTTCTCCCTCTCTTTTTGCTCTCTCTCCTGTCTATCCCTTTCACTCTGATCCCTCTGCTTCTTCTCCTTTTCTTTCTGCTCTCTTCCTTGTCTCTCCCTCTCTTTTTGTTCTCTTCCTTGTCTCTCCCTCTCTTTTTGCTCTCTCTCATGTCTCTCCCTCTCTTTTTGTTCTCTCTCATGTCTCTCCCTCTCTTTTTGTTCTCTTTCATGTCTCTCCCTATCTTTGCGCTCCCTCTCCTGCTTCTCCCTTTCTTTCCGCTCCCTATCCTGTTTTTCCCTCTCTCTTTGCTCCCTGTTCCTTCTTTCCCTCTCTTTCTGCTCTCTCTCTTTTTGCTCTCTCTCAAATTCCCTTCTCTCCCTCTCTTTTTGCTCCTTCTCTCTCCTCTCCCTGTCTTTTCCCTCATTCTCCCCCTTTTCACTCTCCCTCTCATTGTCTATCTGATTCTCCTTTTCTCGACACTCACTCTCCTTTCGCTCGCTGTCCTCTTTTTCCCTCTCTACATTCTCCATATCTTTCCTGTCCCTCTCTTTCTGCTCCCTCTCCTGTTTCTCCTTCTCTTTTTGCTCTCTTTCTTCTCTCTCTCTCTTCTCTCTCTCTTTAAACTCCTTCTCTACTTTCTCCCTGTGCTCCCTCTCTCTCTGTTCTTTTTCTCTTTGCTCCTTCAGCTGTCTCTCTCTCTGTCTCTCCTTGTCTCTGTCTTCTCTCTCCACTCGAGGTGGGGTTTGGTTGTGAATGGTGGGCATCTGTTTTGGTAGTGATTGGCGCCTGCCAATCAATACATAAAAAAAGAAACAGAGTGAATGAAGCTACTAAGTCTGCAGGACAGGGAAGCTTGTTAGTTGTTTGAAAAGACTCCAAAACTAGTTGTTGTCTGTCACATCAATTTTTGATAGATTTCTCACTGAATGCAGCGCTGATTCTTGTATCACTTTCCAGTTAAATATATGTAACATTTTAGCATCAAACAAAAAACTGCACAATTTTGATATAGAGGTTAAATGAGTTCTGTCAAAGCTATGTTGAGGGGTTGACTCTTAAAATGTGCTGTGGCACAAGAGGGTATGGCAAGGTTATGAATGTTGACTGAAAGACAAGAAACTGTTCCAGTACCTGGAGTTGAACTCAGGTGAAAACCAGAAACCTAAAGAGTGACCACATGGGCCCAGAACCTTATGAAGTGCAATCAAAAACTTCTGAGACTGCTGCGCACATAAAGAGTGCTGCAGAGTAATGCACACACAGAAGGTGCAAGTAAGTATTTCAAGTTTTTCTTTAACAGTGTGTTTACTCATTTTAAATGACAGAGTTATAGAACAAGACACATCTTACACAAATCTATAACAGAGATAAAATAGAGATCAAATAATAATAACAGCAACAAGACAACAAGCTAACAAGACAAAAACTTGGGCAGGAGCAACGATATCTGAGAAGGTGCACACAGTCGCATGTAGAGTAGCCAATTGTTTCATTACTATCATCATCACAGAATTACACATCTGTGTTGTATCCCGCTGAGAGCGAACATAAGACCAGTGATTTTGTGTGATACAAGTTGACCAGATCCCTTCGATTCATACTGTCATCACATCACAAAATATCTATCACATTAAACCTTCAGTTGGTAACTTTTGCTGACAAGCTTAAAAGCTAATGTTGGCTGCAGCATGAGACGCGTTTTATTTCATTTGTTGTCGCTCTCTCTTTTAATTCCAGTTTGAACCAAGATGAAATGGTTGCAGTGAAAGTTGCAGCGGAGTGAACTGGTCTGCTCAGCTCGAGCTTGAGCCCACTGATGTTGCTTGCAGACACTGTGATGCCAGCAGAGGCAAGTCAGAGCGTAAGGCGTGAACAGCTAATCAGCTCCTACCAACGTCACCTGTCACTGAGAAGCGCAGTATAGACCCACAAATAACATAAACGCCGCATTTTATGTTGGAACGCATCAATTAAGATAAGGTCGAATAATCTGAAGCGGCATTGGCCACATTTTTTAGTCACACGAATGAAGTCAAAAGAGTTAAAGTGCGGAATTGTACTGTAATATATAGGGCCCAACCAACATATCTGTTTGCCAATAATATTGGTCAGTACTGGCCTATTGCAGATATATCTATGTGGGTGTATATGTTCTCCGATATGCCCCAATATTGAAGGTTTTTTAAAGCAAAATAAAATGCTATGTCCAGTGTTTTACAATGGTGTAATTTGTAGTTTGTCCAGCAGAGGACAGTCCGTAATGTAATGACTGATAAGTGACATATTTGGTGTTCAGTGCACTGATATTTAAAATAAAGTTTGTTAAAATGTAAAACATCTTGTTTCCATGACATATTGTTCTCACAAGTATCTGATAAGAACATTCAGCCGTTGCCATTTCGGTCAGGTTCTACTAATTGGTGCTAAAAATGTTACATCCAGATACCTCATGGATCAGTCTTACTTTATGCCCCCACCTCTGTGTGCCAATCAGAAACATTTGACAAGAAAATCAAAGTCACAGCCTTACCTCAGAGTCAGACCAGCTCTATGCCATGGCTTTCGAGAACACACTCTGACATAGTCTTTTTTGTTGACGTTCTCCAAGAACTTCACATACAAACGCTGGTAGCGCATTTTAGCATCACCAAAGTAACCCAGATACTGATGGAAGAGACATAAATAAAAAATGACAATTTAGAAAACAGTGTTGTTCTGAATGAAAAAAATAATATGTACATAGCATAGATGCAAGAATCTATTAAAATGGATACTGTTAAATGTGAATTAACAGAGAGTGAATTAGCTGAATATTGGAGTTTAAATACAATATGCAATGTTTTAAATGGCCTGTAGGAGGAAGAGCTTCAGTGCACGACTTACTGCAGACAGACCAGTCACACTGTCAGATTTCACCCTTTTCCCATAAAGGTTTTTCCTCGACACCAGCATGAGTATATATGTGTAGATGTTCGTGGCATTTCAGAGGTCTGGACCAAGGCTGCTTGATGCCATTCAATAAATGTTAAATAAATAACTTGTCTGTTGTCAGTATTGGTCTGTTTTCTAATTTAAAGTCTCTCAAGGAACTTTTAACAGCTTATGGAGCAGTCTAAATTTAATACTGATGCTTCACATCTGATCTACGTCTGCAAATGAGACCATCGGCGAAGAGATTTGAGATTACTATCCTGTCTTTTACAATGCCTTTGCCTGGCCTGCACAGTCAGCGGAAACGCTATAAAACATTTTACAGCACACAGACTTGAAGAGACGATTTGTTGTTTACAAGCAAGATTGAACCGCTGTTTTCTTTTTTACTATCTATGGTCGGAAGCAGAAGGATATTTTTCTTCAGGTAATTTGAATATTTTATGCTTACGGCCAAACTGGCTTTGTGCAAATAAGTGTCGTGTTTCTTTCATTTTCCTCCAAAACAAATGCTCGCACCAGACAAGATCTTTACGACAGTTAGCAGTCCTACTTTTGTCTAAATGCACCGCTACAATCAATACAAAATTAAAGTATCTAGGAGGGGCTTTAAACATTCAGGGTTACTTATGCAGCTTTTTACAACTTCTACAATGACAGGGGCGGGGGACACTAGCTTGTCTAAAAAAATTTTCTTTGCATTCTGTGCCTTTATTGGACCACTTACAGTGAAGTCATAAACGCGAAATGTGTGGAAAAAAAGAGGAGCGAATGGTTATTCGTATGCACCTCAACTGGATACCCCCAATATGAAGTATTACTAAGAAGGAGACAGCAGCAGTTTAATGCCTGATGTAATGCAGCACTTTGCTAAACGTGGAAAACTCACATTACTGGTTGCACAGAACTGCCTTTGACCGTCTTTGATCTCCGGGCTGAATTTTTGCAGCAAGGCTTTCTGCACTCTCCAAATGGGTGGGGGCTCTCGGCCTGTCTGCAAGGCCATCTGTTTACAGAGACAAACACAGTGTGTATCATTCACGGTAAACTATTGATTCATGATACGCATTTCCTGGGAGTTGTAGTGCACTCACCTTAAGAGTCCCAATGTCCTCAGTACGAACCACAAACTCATCCCGTTCACGAAATATTCCCTCGCCTCCGCTCTCACTGTCCTCCTCTTCACTCTCACCAGCGATGGCAGCGTCAGCCTGTTTCTTTGCCAGGTGGAGGGAGGTAAGACGCTGGGATGCTGGAGCCTCCTCAGGGGTTGGTGGTGATGGTGGCGGAGAGGAAGATGAAGAGGGTGAGGAGGAGGAGGAGGGTGAAGAAGGGGAAGGCTGGCCAACTTCAGGTTCCTGGTCCTGATCAGAGGATGAAGGGGGAGGTGTGGTGGACGGAGGGGGGATGGACTGGCCCAGGGGAAGGTTGGAGAGGGGTGAGGACGGAATGGCCGGAGGGGAGGTGGACGGGGGTGGGGAGGTGCCTGCAGTTGGAGCTGTTTGGAAAGAGGGCTGCTGCTGCTCAGACGGAGGACATGTTGGATTGGCCTCTTCTTCTTCTGGCTGAATTGGTAGTGGGGAGGGTACAGAGAGACACAAGGGAGGGAGGGGCGAGGGTGAGGAGTAGGTGGGCGGAGAGGCGGAGATGGACGGTGATGCCGATGGAGGTGCAGGAGCAAGCACAGGTCCTGATGGAGAATCTGAAAAATAGGGTAAAAGGATCAAATGAGAAAGGTACCTTCTAACTGCAGCACTGGAGCAGTTAGATTTTCATTTTAACTGAATAGTTATAGAAACCCCAAGAAACAGACTGATACTGCCGGACAGGTCATACAACACAAACTTACAAAAGAAAACAGGCACCCAAATCTACCAGCAGCAGTTTCCGGTGCAGTAACATGAACCTGTCTGTCACCTGTCTACCAATTATGAACCCTGCCTTGATTGATTTAATTAAATGTATTTTATTAGTGTTTCTCAAGACGTGTTTTAAAGTATATAAAAATACTCAAATGTTAATAACATTTATTATTTATTCTATGTATCATAAATATTTTGTTTAACAATGTCTTTCTGCATAAAAATGTAAAAATGTCTGAAAAGTTGCTTAAGGCACATCTACTCTTTCTTCCTCACTAAAATTCTCGTTCTGTAAATCACTTTTTTCTTGCTCCGCCCACCACAAGTGCTTGTGTGAGGTTAACCAGTGGAAGAGCTGTGCGCGTCACGATGGCTGGCTAGAGGAACTGTCGAGAAACTGAGCCACACGCCCCATGTTTGAAACTTAGAATGAATCTCAAACATGCATCAGACTGGTAAGTGTTCTTAGCTTTTTTATTCACGTCGTTTGCTAGCTTGTTAACTTGTTAGCTTGTGTAACTGGAAGTGGTGGACACAGCGTTAGTAGTTTTTGCTAACCTAAACTTTCCTTCTCTAGTCTGATATTTCTGCTCCGATATTTTAGGAGACACAGACATGAGAAAAACACATCTTTGAGTGGAGAGGATCTTTAAATATATCCAATCAAGGTCAACTTTCTAATGATAGCTTTCTCACAGTCCTTTTTATTGAATGTAGTTGTTAGCTCAGTTGTTATGAAGTTGCTCCATTCTTGATTCACATTAATAAGGCACATGAGATAAATGACAACTTAGGGACTCTATTTGCTAATGAAGGCCATGAGACGCAGTTTAAAGCTCTGCAAAAAGTTGATAAGTAAATCTTGTGTTAGGATGACTTAGTCAAACTTCTATTTCTATGTTTAAGATTTTTTTTAATGGGAGCAAATTTGACTTTCAATTCTTCTTGTTAAAGACCATTTTAAAGAAAGCTGAATTGAAAACACATCCATTACCCTCAACCGTCGGAACCTCCAGATTCTGCATTTCAGACATCCTCTCCTCTTCTTCTGCCTCGCGCTCTTCCAGGGTATCCTGCAGCTCACTCTGCAAATCTCTTACTATTTCTTCATTATCTGTCGTCTCCCCTTCTCCCTCCTCCTCCTCCTCCTCTTCCTCCTCTTCCTCTTCTCCTCCTTGTTCCACCACCCTCTCCTCAGCCTTTTCGCTATTCGACTGTGGGGAGACCATTTTTTGTTCGTCCTTGTCCTGTGCATGATGCTGATTGTAGGTGAGCGCATCTTCTTTTCCATCCTCCATACTGGGGATGAGGGGAGGCATTGCAGGGAGAGGGGGGCTGAGGGGTGGCTCCTGGGGGGTGGGTGGGGACAGGGTGGGTGGGGCTTTGACCATGGCAGAAGCCATTGCAGCAGCCAGCGAGTGAGGTGTGTCATAGAGGGCCGAGATGGCAGATGAAATGCTTTTCTGCAGGTCCTGATTCTTACTGACTGAGTCCTCCTCATCGGAGGAGAAGGATGGCAGCGTCTCCAGGTTTCTTTTGAGCTCCTCATCCAGAGGCTTGCAGGGACTGGGGCAGCTGCTGAGGGCCAGGTCCGACCCCTCTCCCTGCCCTCTCTCGCTGAATGTTTCGGTTGGCTGCTGTGGAGGAGTCTGTGGTAGTGGAGGAGGAGGCGGGGAAAGGGGCCTGATCCCTCCTTTCAGAGAGGAACAGGGGTTAAGGGCTTCCTGCTCGCCTTCATCATGTCCCAGCTCCAGGCCTGACTGTTTTCTGCCTGTCTTCAGGAAGTCCAAAAAAGAGGCCATGAAGCCAGGTTTGAAATCGAAAGCCTTCTCATCAGCCTGCAAAGGAGCAGAATCTCATCACTGATGAGTCATTTATGATATTATTACTCCTCATCCATTGTACTGGCATGGTTTGTCAGTTAGCTGTATTCCTATGTACTGCAAAAATTTCTGCAAAAACAGTTTCAACTAGTCATGTTCAATCAGCAAGACTTCTGGGTCTTTAAATTAGCATTATTTAATTTTTTACCACTAGGTGGAAGTGGAGCAAGCTGTTGTCATGACCTTTTCACTTTGTAAAGTCATGGTAATGGTGAACATGATGAACTGTGAGCAAACAATTGCCACATCAAGCAGAGACAAAGCTTCCATGAATGAATGAATGATAAATAAATTCCATATTCCTTCTTCTTTTAGCAAACAAATACCTGTCTCTATAGCTAGTCTCTGACCGTGTCTGTCTATGGCTTCATATCGTGGGTTTACCAGAATTTTACAGGTGAAAAAAGCTTCCCGCCACTGCGGAAAACAGGTTTTGATGAGAGTGGTGAGAGTGAGACTGTAGCAAAACAGTAAAGCTGTTGACAACAAGAAAAGCAGAACGAAGACCTGAAAGGTGCTAATACGATCCAAGGAGCTGAGGAAGGCTTTACGATCTTTCTGTGTGAATTAATAATTTTACTCGTTCGTATAAATGTATTGAGCTGTGCAAATTTATCTCAAGCAGTTCTGCTGTGGTTTAGTTCAGGTTTTTTGGAGTACTTTTCCTTGAACTTCTTGAAAAAGGGTGCTAGTGTCATGAGAGGTCACTCCACTGCAATTAAATATATATATTAAAATGTCATTTGAAGAGCTGCAACCATCATCATTGCTATTCTAAATAAATTTATCGATGAATTGACTAATTAAGAAGTCTATGAAGTGTCAGAAAATAATTTTAAAAAGCTCAACATCATCAAAGGTCTTATCTCAGACAGTCTTTAAACTAAAAACGGTCATTTTAATATTACATAAGAAAAGAAAAGCTTGAATTAGAAAATGTTTTGGCTTTTTTTTTTTTTTTTTTGATTTAAACATGAATTTCTTCACAATTAAGAAATCATCAAAATAGCTGCATATATTTTTTTTTCTTGTTTGATTATTTTTAATCAAATTATTACTAACTACTACAACTAATTACTGGTATGAGTTGTAAAATATTTCATCAATAAGACACATTTCTGCATCGATATTGCACATAACTAATGTGATGATTCCTAGCGAGTCTGCCAGATTTTGTGTTGTCTCCACATTCTGATCCTAATCTCCAGCAAATAAAAGAAGCAAGGGAACAAGAAGGATTGCATAACCATACATTTCTGTCACAATTCAAGGGATCACATTTAATGGAATGTATGCTTGCTAGAATTTCCCCTTCATCTGCTGTATTTTTCACCCCCTTAAAAAAGACCTACAGCACATTTACTCAACGATATATTTACCTTTTTTGACATCTTTAACAGTTTCGGTGGTGATTAATGTAAGTGAATAACACTCTAATATATTTATTATATCTGAATACATTAATGGAATGTAATAATAGTAAACTGAACATAAAAAACATGCTGCTGTTGATGGAGGCACATCGGTTGCATATTTATTCAGCTCAAACATTATTCATCTTGAGCATCATCAAAGCTATACTGAATCTTCATTCCAAAACATGATGTGCTCACCTCGTCTCTCTTTTAAACTTCTTGATTCTTAAAATTGTGAGTAGGAAGACAATTAAAAAAATTCAATTAACTCAATTCTAACATGTCACTTTAAACAGCTCAATAAATACAGGTCCAGCACACCAGGCTGTAGGTAATGAATCTTAACAGACAGCAGGTGGCAGCAAGGTTCCTGCACTAAAAAATGTAGTCACCGTGGCAACAGCTGCCCTGGTAACAGCCATCTCTCTCCTCTCTTTTGTCAGTCAGAAAGAGCTGGCTGTCAGTCAACTATAACCTCCTTCTCTCCACACCACAAAAAACAAAAATTTTAATACTGTGTTTGTTTCACTGGAGACAACACGACCAAATCTTTTCCACATAGTTTGAACAAATAACAGGGCAAAATGATGTCTTTCTATACAGGTATTAGCGGAAGAGCCTATGGGCACCTGAGGTGTGAAGAAGGAAGAGAATGTGTGTTTCTCTCTCTGTACCAGAGGCTTGAGTTTGAACGGATGAGCTATGAATTATATATGAAGCTCCCGGCTTTGCTCATTTTTGTAGAGACTGTGAAGTAACTTACTGAACTGGAGAGTTTCTGCATAGTAGCCCAGGCATCAGGATTCAGTGGATCGTCAATTTCTTTCTTCCACGTCATCTGTGTCAACAGCAGAGAAAAATTATTTTTTAATTTATAATTAATAAATTCTTGATAGATTGTTGAGTATACAGTTTTTCTCAACATATCACATCTTGAAGAAGCAATGGTAAAGATTTCATAAAATCAGAAACATTACATTTTTTAGAAAAAATGTGCATGTAATGTTTAACAGTAGTAGAAAATACGGATTGCGTCGCTACATTATTGCTGTTGTTAATATTTGTGTTGCCGTGGTCCTATCATCGCATTGCCCCTTTCACATTGTACTCTAAAAGGGGGAGTTTTGGCCTCATAATAGCTATAAAGTGTGTGCCTAGATTTATTAAGTGTGGAAACTGTAGCCCTTTTGGAACATTATCTCCTAAATTTGAAGTAACAGAAAAGTTTACATAAACTCAAACCAAATCATCATGTTAAAAAAAAACGAGCGGAAGTCTCCAGCCCACAGGCAGCAGCAGACACTTGGCGAGACCTCGGTGATGCTCTGCCATCTCTGTACAGCATTTTGCCTTCAGCCTGCTTCTGAACACACGCTCAGTTGTTTTGTGATTGACTTGGCCAGTCAAAGACATTTTAATTGTCTTATAAATCCTTATAAACACTTTGGTTGCTTTGGCTGCACTATATTAAGGGTCACTGCCATGCTGCATTGTTCTTCAATTGCAGGACAAGGTTTTCTAAAGGGCTGAATGCTACACATGTGAAGACAATCCAACAGCCTTAAAGCTGTGTCAGCACTTTATCCTCAGTCCCTGGTTAATGTAAAACCCACAATGTTGGTGCAATAAGAGGATGTTTGTTCAAATATGCAGCGACTGAACTGTCTGTCAGTTAGACTTGAAAACATAAGGTCAGATAATTATTAATAAATTATTAATTAAAAATTTGACTGACAATTTGTATTAAATTCATGTAACCTACCGATCATTTAAAACTTTGAAATTTTTACCATAACCATTGATTGCAAATAAAAAACAAAGACAAGTTCAGCATTTGTTAGAAAGAAACTAATAAAGGGCTGTTACAGGGCAGCAGTAACATAACTGCTTACCCATCAACTAAAGATACTACATAGCCCATGCATTTAAAATTCCTGTGTGGTCATCACCTCTTCAGATTTCTGTTGATGCTTCATCATCTTGTCTTGAGTCTGGTTTAGGTCGTTTCTGCTGATATCCATGGTGGTGCTGGGTCCAGGACTCAGGCCCAGAGATGGTGCTGACCCCACTGACCCATCAGATAGAACTGGCTCAGTGCTGGAGAGCGAGTCTGTCCTTAACAAGGATTCTGATGGAAGCATGGAGCGAATGGGCAGTTTGATCTGATAAAACAGACAAAAAGGAAGGATTAAGACATTCAGCAGGACTCTTAGCATAAAGCATACAACAATTTTTGTTGGATAATTCCACAGAGATATACTGAACTCCTCTAACACGAAGCATGTCTTTTTTAACGGTTTGCTCTTAGAGTAATCTAATAAGTGGTCAGGCCAGAACCGGCAAGAGAAGATCATCGCACACTGAGAAAACAGGCAAGGATATATGTGGGCAGACTTGAAAACATTAGCAGCAGGAGGTAACACACACACACACACACACACACACACACACACACACAAACGTATTTATAATTTGTGTATACAGTGCCGCTCTAAAATTATGAACACTTGTAAATGTAACTAAATTTTATCAATAATGCAATCAGATTTTCATTCACTTGTCCCAAAACAGGAACAATTATATTCATTCCTTTTCATTTACTGAGCAAAATTATCCAACGGTAAATGTCTATGCTGGAAAAACTCTCAAGGACAATCATTTTGTTTAAAGGGGTACTCAGAGTCGATGTGATGTCATTTAGGCGTGAGTTAAGCAGTCCCTGCCTCACTGACAGACTGTACACCTGGGTCTTTACTGATTCTGTTTTAAAAATCTTAATCATTGTGAAGTGCATGAGCTTTCTTTTAACATTCACATTTATCCCTAAATGGATGAAGAATTGTTTTTATGTGTGACTGTTAGGCACATCTATGGTGCTCCTATAGCACCGCTAACCACCTGCACTACTAACCATTGCAGTGATTAATCATCATGATACCGATGATCTACAGAGCTTATATTAAAACAGACTTACAAAGAGCTTCACAATTCAGGATCAAATGAGGAAATCGTTACAGAAAAGTAACGGTTCCAAGTGTAAATGAGATTCACTCAAATAACCAAATTTTAAAATGTACCGAATTATTACATTATTTTCAATTAATATTTTAAACTGACTATTAAATAATTACTTACTAATGTGTGGACACAATTTGGATGCATTTAATTCTGCATTTGCAGACGAAATGAAAAAAGTAAATTATTATATTATATTTTTACCCAGACAAGCTACTTTTTGTTTGCCTGGACTAGTGAAAAGTATAATTGTGCCCTGATAATTAAATGTCAAGCAATAAAAAAAGTGTACTATGTGTGGTATTTGTTAACTGGATCCTCTTCCAGTATTTAAAGGACTTAGATGAAGATCTAATCACATTTGAAATCACACTAACACAGAAATAAGGAGAATTCTACAGGGTCCACGAGCTGTACCAAGTTTTGGCAGAGTTACATGTCACACACCTGTGAACAAGGGAGTTTTTTTCCTGTATTTAATTTAGTTTTACCCCAGGGATGGAGTATCAAATCTATTTGGGTTGATTTAGGCCAAATTATGACATAAGTAATGTCATGTCATGTCTTTACACATTTCTGAGAGAGTATATGCATCTTCATTAGAAAAGGCTAAGATTATCATTAGATTATCAAGATATCACTTCTTTTGTCCACTACTATGTTACCTTGATAGGTCTGACTAGATCTTGCTGGGACTGCTGAGACGGTTGTTGTTGTTCTTGTGATGGTGGTTGTTGTTGCTGCTGTTGGTGGTGGTGGTGATGTTGTTGCTGTTGATGATGCAGTTGTTGGTGAGGGCAAGAAACGTGCTGCTGCTGATGATGCAGGTGATGCTGCTGTTGCTGTTGTTGTGGTGGTGCTTGGTGATGGTCTGCCTGCTGTCTGTGATGTTGGTGTGGATGCTGTTGGAGATGCTGCTGTTGGCTGAACTGTTGCTGTTGATGCTGCTGATGCTGCTGCTGTTGATGATGATAAGGGAGACTTTGTGCTTTGTTTATATCTTGATGCATTTCCACAAGCCCTTCTCCTTTTCTGCCTCGCCCTCGACCGCGCCCACGACCTCTCCTACTCTCTCCAGCCACCGATCCCATCAGCCCCCTGCAGTAAGGAGGCTCTGGAAGAGGACGTATACGTGGTCTACCTCGAGGGCGTGGAGGGCCTTCACGTTTTGGTTTAGTTGGTTTCCTGCCTCTTTTTTTCGGGCCATCATGGGGGAGGGTTTGTGGGGTGTGTCCAAGTGAAGAGTAGCCAGAAGGATGGCAGAAATCCATGTCACCCATCAGTGGACTCAGCCCACTTACTCCTGATGCCCCACCAACTTTTCGACAACTAGACACCAAGTCAGGGAGCAGGTCAGGAAGTCGTCGACTATTTAAGCGAATATCAGCTGGAACATCAGCTTTATCCTCATCGTCCTCAAACTCATACTCCTGCGCATAGTTTTTCTTTGTTTGAGGCTGAGGCTCACGCCGCTGTTTGAGCAAGTGAAATGAGCTGGTCTTCAGAAGTTTCTTAGGTCGAGAGGAACAGAAGATAGGTGAGGTCAGACCTGTGGTGCTTGAACTTCCACATACTCCCACGGCTCCCATTATCTTGTTTACTGAGCCATCCCCTTGAACTGCTGAACTCAGTCCTATAGTGGGAGTCTGGGATTGGATGAGGCCAAGCTGGTCAGTATTCACAGTGGAGGGAAGCTCGTGGGTCTTCATAGAGTCTAGGTCCAAATGCAAATTACTGTTTCCTGTTCCTGGAAGGCTGTGGCAGTACTGCCCATAGCCCGGATCATTGTGATGACCAACCATATCATAGTCCTCTCCAGTTCCTGCTGTTTTTAAGGCCTCCATACCCTCTTGCCCCTGCCCATGACCCTGCTGGGTAAGGCTTTCTTGAGCAGCCTGTCCCGTCGCAGAATCTCCAGCACAGCTTGACTTGTAATCAGCTGAACAAAACATGTCCTCCATTTCAGGAAAGAAAGAGCGGTCTTCATCGTGTAAAAGAGAGTCTGGAAAGCAGATGGATGTTAGAGGCGCAAACCGCTGGGGTTGCTGAACTTGATTTTGTCCTACTTTACCAACTGGGCTCATTGTGTCAAACTGATGCTGTTTCAGCTGGTCTAACTGGGAGTGTGACAGCTGGGTTTCAGGTTCTCTTTGTTGGGGCTGTTGCTGTTGTTGAGGAGTTCCCATGTTTGGTGCCATCCGGTGGGAGTGTGGGTGAGCTAACTGAGAGTGTGACAGCTGATGGTGACTGTGTGTTTGCTGTTGGTGGTGAGCATGAGGGTGGGCATGGGCCTGAGGCTGGTTAAGGTGGTGCAGGTGTGAGGGGGCTGACAAGCCCAAATCAGGTTCAGAGAGGAAGTCATGGAGGTCTGAGGTTGGTTGTTGGGGATGGTGGTGAGGTGTAAGTCTGTGCTGTTGTCTATGTCTATCTCCACCACCTCCCTCCACTCCTGTAACAGTCACCCCCACCCCAGTTCTGTCCAGAGCTCCTCCGCTGTCTCTGCTGTTTGTCCGGGAAAGAGATTGTTCTAACATGTCAAGCGGAGATACTGAGTTCTGACTTGCTTGAGTTTGATCTCTTTGTTGACCTACAAGGCTGTAGTGGGTATCAATACCCTGGGTTTGGAGCTGAAGTTGCAACTGTGAGGACTGGTTCTGTGGGTTGGATTCCACCCCTGCAGCTCCTGCTCCTCCGGCTGAACCCATCATGGTCTGCTGGCTCAAAGGATGCTGCTGCTGTTGCTGTGAGGGGGCTTGCTGAGGGTCCATCTTGGAGCGAGTGGTATGGGAAAGGACAGACTGCAGCATGTGACTTTGCTGGGGGGGATCTGGTGATGAATCAATCAGAGAGAGTGGGACCTGGTTTTGTCGAGCCTGCTGCACATCTGGTGTGTTACACAAATAGGCATTGTCACTGGCATCCGAAGTCTTCTTCAGCTCCATGTGAGGGTGGCTGTGTGAGTGGGTATGAGGATGGCTATGCTGAGAATGTTGAGAGTGCTGTGTGTGTTGAGTATGCCGAGAGTGCTGCGTCATCTGGGAGTGCTGAGAGTGTGAGGACACATGTGAGGTATGATGGGAATGTTGTGAGTGTGGGTGCTGCGTGTAGGGGTCCCCTCTTCCATAATGCACCACAGAACCCAGAGAGTCATGTTGTTGTTGATGGGAGTGGGTAGAGTGGGAGTGGGAAAAAGAGTCAGTGACCGCTCCTACCCCTCCAGCAGTTGACTTTGATATAGTCAACTCTGATTTGGTCTGCTGTTGTTTCTTCTGTGACATTTCTAACTGACTGTTTAAGCCACTTGCTGCATTACCAATTGCTGTTCCAGGACCTGAAGTGCTGGTGATGCTGTTGGTACGAATGACACTCTGAAGGTGGTAGCGTTCTTCAGAGAGCTTGTTCATTTCATAGGTCACGCCCTTGCCTTCACCATCTCTCCCTTGTGGGAGTGGTTGGGATAGTTGCTGAGGAGGTTGGTGATGCTGAGATGGATGGGGAGTTGAGCTCTGGGCATGTAATAAGTGGTGGATGAGGAAATCGTCATCATCCTCTTCCTCATCTTGAGATCGCTCAACTCCCAGCATATTGGTCTCTGTTTTTGGTTTAGGAGGTGTTGAGTGGTAGGACTGACTCTGTGCTTGCTGTGTATCAGGGAAACCTTGTGGCGAGGACATAAAAGCAGGAGAGAGTATGGAGGACAAGTATTTGGTGGCCCCTGAGCCTCCAGGGGACTGTGCAGGGCGAGTAGAAGCAGGAGAATGCAACCCAGGACGACTGATACTAGAATTGATGGAGGGTGACGGACTAGACTCAGGCAAGTGGTAGGAGTTGCTGCCTCCATTACCAACAGCAGCAGACCCACTCCCTGATCCTGCAGATCCAACTCCGTTGCCAAGTGCAGCAGCTCCTGATATGGGTCCACTTCCTGTTGATCCTCCAGCACCACCATACCCTAAGGAAGGACTACCTGCTCTTCTAAGAGGAGCTGAACCAAAACTCGAGTCCCCAAAAACTATCTCTGCAGAAAATGAGCGACCTCCTGAGCCTATACCAGTAAAGGCCTTCCCCCCAGTGCCCCCTGATCCAGAGCTCAGGTCCTGGGCATGAGGTGAGTTAAAGCCACCGTAAGACGGGGCCATGTGTGTAGGTGGAGGTTGGCTGGGAGAGCAGGACTGGGCATGTTGTTGGGGAGGGGTCTGCTCTGGTAGACCTGTGCTAGTTTTGGCCACAGAGGGAGAGTCATAGGTGGAGAGGCATTGTTTGGGTGCAGGCTGTTGAACAAGGGTGGATGACACCACTGGCAGAGGAGGTGGTGCTGGCACTGATTGAGGCGGGGGCTGCTGACGCGAAGGAGCAGACAAGGAGCCAGTGCTTGTCTTGGAGCTAGATGAGGTCGAAGAGGAGGCAGAGGAGGCTGATGGTGGAGTGTGAGGGGTACGGGAGGTGGATGAAGCTGAGCCAGAAGAGGAGTAGCCACTGCTGGAGCTGGAACTCTTGGCTCCCTTAGTGCCAGACGAGGAGGAGGCTGAGGAGCTGGAGGACGATGACGTATAAGGAGTTTGGATGATAGGTCGATACGTCTTGGATTCCATCCCTAGTGAGGGCTTGGGGTCAGAGGATGGGCTCTGCTCACCCAGGGGACTGCATGAAACACCAGAATGCCGGTGGTGGCTAGCTAACTGCTGGTAGCCTGACCCACCACAGCTGATATATTGCTGTAGGGGGAGCGTAGCCGACTGGGCTGGGGAGGAGCGTTGGTAATGCTTTATCACGCTGTCCTGCCGGGAAACTGCCCTCTCTGGAGGAGGCTGGGGTGGAGGAGGTGCGGTGGGTGGCAGTGCTGGTGTGGAAGAGAACATAGAGGCATTATATAGCTGAGAGGACTGATTGTGGAGCTGGGAGGACAACAGATTGAATTGGGGAGAGGGGACATGGCAGCTGGAGGAGGTGGAAGGGGCTTGGGTTGGAGGAGGGCCCGGGGGTTCCTGGGAACTCCGGTAAGTTGCACTCTGGGAAGACAGCAAGCGATCAAAGCCCAAGCTGGACTGAGAGGGGGTCTTGATGTGCAGCAGGGGATCATGGGGGGATAGCAAACCATTGGAGGTTGGACTAAATGTAGGCGTGTCCTGCAAGGATAGTGAGGGAGTAAAAGATCTTCCAGAGAAAGAGCCAGGATGCTGGTATGCAGAAAGGGCTGAGGATGAGGGGAAGGAACTGGAACCCGGTAGTGCTCCAGAAATAAAAAGCTCCGCTGGGGCCGGGGAATGCATTGCTACAAGACATAACATTACATGGACAGTGTTTGTAAATGCAAGTCACCATTCAAATTGAATAAATTAGCAAATTACAATTTTGAGACTAAGAGCTTTTTACTTTTGGGATATTGCTTGAAGTAAATAAAACTAATTTAAATTATTTTGCAAATGAAAAAAAATAGTATTTCAATATTAACAAGAACTAACAAAAAATAGTTTGTTTTTCTTTTAAGTGTGGCATTTTCATAACAGGCTGACACTCACCAGTCTGCCAAGAAGGAGTGCGAAACTGAGAGAGGAGGGAGGAAGCAGAGGGTGGGGGCTGTGGACCTCGGGACTCCAGAGCAGAAATCAGATTCATAACGGAGGGATCAGGGCGCGAGGGGCTTGCATGGTGAAGGCTGGCATCAAACAGCCCCGACAAGCCTGGGAACAAACCAAAACCCTCACTTAATTCACTAAGATAATAACAGATCATGCGATATATATCATGTAACAGTTTCTAAATGCCTTTATCTTAAACTTTAAGTTTTATTTTTATTGTACTGCTTTTACTTTGGCATATAACAGAGTAAGAACCTCAAGCAAGCAAAGAAAGAACTATGTAGATCACTGTGTTACAAAATAAAATGAAAAACAGGCCAGAGGCTTTGCACAGAGAAGTCAACATCCTGCTTTAGTTGGAAATTTGTGATGCTACACATTTACATCCTGCTTCTCCTCACCCTTCATATTATACCATAACTTTTGGAGAAATGATTTGTATATCTTCTCATTTTTTGCACCATTTTCATCATGCAACACTTAAACTAGCAGTTCTTTAAAAGGTTTGAAATAAGTGATAAACATGTGGTTAAGAGATGGGAGATTTATCACCTCATCCTTCATTTACATTCCACTGTCACAAACTGTTTGGCACATGATGCGACAGCACTTATATGAGCAAGAACAGGAGCTGTGCCTAAAAACACTCTGCACAAGATGGAGCACTGCACCACAGTTGCTTTGGTTGCACTATTAAAACAGTGCTTTAATTCTCATTTGCTATGAATTTACTGATTATGAATTGCTTATTGTCAATGAATATTATCGTATCGTGAATGTTAAAGTTTGCAAGGTTGACCAAAAAAGAAATAAAGGACATGAGAAATTTAAAGGCATTCAAAGTGATCACTTGATTGTCTTGCTTTTATCAAAATTATAGGTGAAAGGTGAAAAACAGACAAAATGTTGCATTTTAACATACCTACACTGATGTGTTCAAAATTTCTGATGTTAACTACTCAAAGTATTATTATCAGCCCTCCAAAAACATTTTCATCAGATCGTATAATCACAATAGAAAACAGTGTTTCAACTGATTTTAAAGAACTTTAGTCAAATGTGAAATTATTTTTAGGCTGTTTTGGTAATTACACATTTTGCCAGTCAGTTACATAAGGCTACACAGTTTCTCTATTGCTCTATTTCAGGCACCTTCAGGTAAAAACATTTAAAAGAAAAAAGGTTGTGTTATAAGTGCAAGTTTGAAACGCATTTGCAGTAACAGCAAGTCTTCAAGTGTACCTTGACATTAAAAGTGTACCTGTAAACTTTGAATGAGTACAAACCTTCGATATTATTGGCTGAATTTCGAGCCTCTCCTGAAGTGCCACACTACAGTCTGATGGAACCTAACGTTTAATTTAATTTGCACTCGTCTGCCCTTGTGTTAAATGTTTTGCAAGCTGTGTTCTCTATGTGACACTAGTTAGAAGTAAAGATATCTACAAAACAAAAAATACAAATCTCTCACCCAGCCTATGAATATAAAGTAAAAATTTAAATATCCTCAAAGCAAAAAGTTACACCTGTCCAAAATCTAACCGCGATATACATCGAAATACTTAGGTACAGAACTTCTAGATTCGCATTTCAACAGATACACCATCCAATGAATCCTTACCAAGCGTGCGTCCAGGAGCCCCCCAGGCCCCGCCCTGTCTGGAACTTCCTGGATGGTGGTTGGTTGCATAGCCCTGGAGGTGGTGTGGGGTGCCATAGGCCTGTCGGTGGAGCAGCTCTGAGTCTGGGTGGGATGACCTGGAGCTCCCATATACAAGGCTGAGGAACACATAGTTATTAAATTAGACCCTTATTAAAAACAAGTCTGCTTTCTTCTTGGGCGGTTTAGACTGTCGGATTTACAGTTTAGTCATTTATTTACATGTTTAGAGCATCATCACTCCACTCTCATTCTGTATCCATAACGTCGAATACAAAATTCTACCCCATATGTATAATCTTTTACACAAGCAATTGTAGTATTTTTTCTATCCTTAATAAAAAGCTAAAGCATGTGCCTGGGGTTTCAGTCTTTACTGTGCAGAATAGTATAATTTGTCGTTCTGTCATTATAACCAAAACCAAAAACTGTTATCATGAGGTTTTTTTTCCCCTCATAGCACCACACAGGGATCATTGTACTACCTTTAATAGGCCTCATTGTACATTTAGGTCTGATTTTTACCTTACAAATGTACGCCGTAAGTTACCAGAAACTACCTTTAATATCATGTAATTAACTTTATTTACTTTATTTTTAGATTAAATGGTAATACACCATATACATTTTTTAGTATGAAGTGGACTTAATATTCAGATGCAAGTCAAAACAAAATGTCAGATGTCACAAACTGTGATCAAAATAAAATGTGAAGACATGTTTTCTTTCCCTGTATAAAAGATGCGGTAGCACAACATAAACAAGGAGATAAAAAAACTAAAATGTATTATTATTATTATTATTATTATTATTATTATTATTATT
>JAPQLA010000009.1:23638076-23663955 GCA_029822935.1 Naso vlamingii
AGCACAACATAAACAAGGAGATAAAAAAACTAAAATGTATTATTATTATTATTATTATTATTATTATTATTATTATTATTATTATTATTGTTACAGCCCGACCTGTCTTGCTGGGAATCACTGGAAACCAACTAATGCCTAAGGAAGAATATTGTTTTCCAATGACTGAATTTCTTCTGCTGGTCAGATATATTGTTAGGTGAATTAATAACTTTTTACAATTCACATTTGTACTTTCACTGTTAACATAATCAATTTAATCAAATCAGGGCATCCTAGTCAGGACAGAATAGGATTTTATGATGCTTCATATTGTGGCTGTAATAGCTCATGCTGAATCGAATCAATATGAAATTAGTTATTACACCCAGATCACTTAATAAAAAGACGTAATATCTGATTCCTAAATGTCTGTTACCGTGGTGATAGTCTCACATAACCAGCCCTATTTCAACAGCCATGTGTTAGTGCTGGAGAAAGATCTGGAAGCTTGATGCACCAGAAGCATGGGAAGAGACTGCTGACTGAAATAGTCACCCAAAGGCAGGCTTATACCCACCATCTACATCCGGCGAGTCAGACTACCGAGGTGGTTGCTTCCAGTGATGGTGTGAAAGGCTGTTGTTTTAGGGTACATGACACAGTTTGAATCTGGTGTAATTGGGCTCTATCTAAAATGGTATTGGATCAGATTTTAATGTAAACTGGAGTCTACTACTAAATGTAATCCCTCCATTTTCTTTTGTTCTAAATGTTTGTGTTGTCACCGAAGTCATGAGGGGAGAGTTGTAAAGAAATGTAAATCAGATCAAGACCATTCTTTAACACAAGTTTTTAAAAAAGTCTAAAAACTTGGCTTATGTGAACAAGTACCCAAGATCTGACCTGATATGACTGATTGATATGCTTGATGCTAATTATATGCTTTAATTCTCAGAAATACACTTTTTATGGTGCCATTTGTCATCATCTATTGGACTGACTTTAGATCAGTTGCTTTATCCGTAGAGGTCAGTCTCTGATGTTCATATTAATTATAGCACTTTTTGTTTTAATGCTTGTGTTATGATGTAAAAGACACATTGTTCATATTGTTGTTGTGGGTTTTAGCTTGAGATGGTCACAAGTTCTGCCACTTGTTGGCTTCAGCCTACATATAGCTTAATTCTGTCAGTGCACTTGACACTAGCACGTAGAGCTGGGATTTCACTTTGCTGTGCTGGGTATGACTGTATGTAAAAAAAAAAATATATATTTTCAATCTCTGAATATGTTTAGCAGAGCTTCAAAAATGCTGAAGCTTCAGATATAACCAATCACAACAAAAAGGCCAAATAATATTACAGCCTCTCTGCGTCATGAAGATGTTACTGATTAAAGATGATGTGCTGACACATTTACTGAATGATTAACAGGTTTAAGATGTATCTAGTTTGTCAGGGCATTGAGTGCATTTTTAATTTATCATCAGCACCTGTTACCTCGGCTTAAAGTCAAATCTTACTAAAGAAGGACTGCTCGGGATAACCTTTTCAAGCTAAATAGCTTACTGAGTTGGGCTATTGACTAACTTGTGGTTTTACTTTTTGTTTTTCTTTGTTTGTGTGGTTGTTTTTCTGGTTTTTGATTTTTCACACATCTCCCGATGGGTTGAGGCTGTGCCAAATTTACATGTTGCAAGACGGTATTAATGCATTTACACTGTCCAATGGAGCAAGGCACTGTTAAATGTCTGCATGTATGAAATGAGGAGAAAGGAGAGAAACATGAAAGCATCTTTGTGGTTCTAAAGCGTTTGTGATGATAGATCAAATCAACTTCCGCATCAAATTGGAGGTTTTTCTTTTCTTATTATAAAGTCAGATTTACTGATATTAATTTGATATTTTTCACAGGACTTTGAAAGACCTATGTGTAATAATCATACTACAGTATATCATCTCTAAAGTCTTTTCAAATGGGCGTGTTTCTGGTCAGGTGCTGAGAAGACATTTAGAGAACAGTGATGACACTGATGCTGAATGTATATGTATTTGTAGATGTATATGTATGTGCCTGATTTTAGATTCTGAAGTTCTTATTTTGTCATCTTTAGTCAGTACGGCCTTGGGGGCAATTCATCAAGACAAGGAAGAGACAAAAGTCAATCAGATTTGTGGGAAGAAAAAAAAAACTATCAGCACCATCTGCACCAACGCATCAAAAGACATGTTCATTATAAATGAGTGGTGGGCATACACAGTTGCGCTTACCACTGCCAAGTGAGCTTACTGTATTTCACTGGAGGAGCTTTATGGATCCTAACAGTGGAGGAGACACACACAACTTTGAGAGTGGAACTGACAAATATCAAATATGGTCACTGAGAGGAAACAGGAACAAGTCTTCTCTAAAGAAGACCTTGGCACTGAATGTATATTGGCTAGGAAGTGGGCACAAGTTCGGTCCATAGGGATGTTTACTGAGGGACATATGTTCAAAGTTTACAGTCCAAAGAAATGAGGAAGAAAAACTGGGTTTTAATGTTGTGTCTGACAGGAGTCAAATTGTAAGTGTAACCATTACTGTTAGTCTTAGTTTTTGGCCGCATTTCATCTTGCCTTTCCTTAGAGATGTCCTTCAAGCCCCAAGGCCACAGAAATTTTGCCGTTGCATTTTAAAATTTTTCTCTTTTCCAGCACATAGCTGATTTGGTTTACTCTAGTAAGAGTCATAAGTCACACTGCAAGCTGCAGAAATTCTGAGGAAGACTCTGCATTCATGATTGTTTGAAGAGCAAAGCAAGATGGAAAGTTGAATGTATGATACTTTAAACTGTAGACTGAACTAATTCCTGGATGACTTTTTTTCCCAATTTAATGACAATGATGTCATCTAAAGCTCTAACACATTCAGACATTTTGACTTTAGGACAAATACACCTAATGGGAACTTACTTTATGTGTTGGTAAAGCTTGACTCATATTTGTATTTTAACATCTCCATTTCATAAGCAGAGGGTTGGCAACTGTCTCTTGAATGTTTATATAATGTTCACTCATTCTTATTAATGTTGTTAATTGCTAGTGCAACAGCTCAATTTCCTTATAATACAAGTTTTATCTCATTTTGTGCTCGTTTTCATCACTCACCGATCAAAGCGAAGTCAGTACAAGTGCTTTACAATCTTTAAAAGGCTTTGCTGGGATTGTTCCCTAACCAGTTTTGGCTTTTCTCAGTTTATTTTTCAGGCAGTAAATGGTTCCTTCAGCTCCTTTCTTGTGCCAAACATTTTACCTCAGTTTTCCTGGTTTGATTTCAGAACCGAGGAAATCTAATTTGTTTGGCGATATAGCCAAGTTTTGTTCATAAACAATAAATCTCTCCTATAAATGTTTATTCCCAAAGTTGTAAACAAAACATTATTTTGTAATAAGTTCATACTTTACTTACTCAACCATTAAAAGCTCTTGTTAAATTCTTCCTAGTCAGAACAGAATTTTGGTCCTTAACCAATAAAAAACCTTCTTTTACTTAACTTTCACAGTATTTAACCAGTGAAAGATTTCCAAACACACATTACTAAGCCACTAAATCCAAAAATGTGCTGTTCCTGAACCACAAAAGGATGGCCACGGTTAATTTCTCGAACAATAAACACTTTATCTTTTCTTCATTACCATTAACAACGAAGTTTTGTTACAGCGGTGAAAAAATTGGTAATTGCAACGGCTTCCCTCCATTTCTCCTAAATCAGTAAAAGTTCTGGCAACCTTTTATTTAAAGGAGGTTTGTAGAGGACTAACATGACACATAAACCCTGACATGACACCTGTCATGAGCATAAAGGAGTCTATAAGAGTGCTTATGACTGTTTTCATTAAGTTTTAATCAGTCATTTGCGTCACTTCTAATGCAAAGTTGAGATGTCTTTATTAAAAAAACTTGAGCCTGTAAATGTACAATAGTTGGCAAAATTTCATATTATGTTAAACTGTCATTTGTGGTTGGTTTTGACATTAGCTGTTAGATTTTGTCATGAATATTTTTCTCTTCCTCAACTGCAGAGGTACAATTTGTATATGTCATTGAAATGTCAATAAGTGTTGCTACACTGTAGCAATGAGTGTCTAAAACTTTTATAAATGATTTGATGATTCACTTTTGTCTGACATTAAGATGTCATTAAATGATGTAAGATCAGTTTGATGCCAGGCAATACAGTACCAGGGTGTTTTACGGAGTGTCCTGATGGACAGATAGATTTAGCCTACTTGTTGCTTACGTCTGTCAGCTCATTAGCTGTGTTAGCCTGGCAGCTAGCGGTTGAATTAGCTGCCTCAGCCCCAGGATGCCAGGAGCCAAATTTGACAGAAAAACCAACGCGGTACTCATCAAACTGGCCTGGCCAACAAAATGATGGACATAGGTACGAGCAACAGAGACGCCTTTTTGTTCTGTACAATATTTGGTAGTTTTACTTTAATCAAGTTGACGAAATGTGTACAGCCATGAAAGCACATTATAAATATGCACAGCTTTTCATGTGAGGCTATATGTGACCCTTGATAATGGAGTATACAGCAGGTAAAATACAAGCAGCCAGTCTTTTAACAGGTGTGAAGTTTGGTTGCGCCGTCAGCATGTGAAAAATCAATCCAAACAGAATGCAGTGAGAGGGCGGACAGCGAGGAAACAGTAAATAATAAAGGATAGGTCAGTGCCAGCATGGCACTATTGTGGTCTGAAGCAATTCAGTTAACACCTGAATGCTGCTGTTAGCAAAGCTAGCATACAGCTGTCTGCGAGAGCACTGGCATTTAGCAGTTTCATATTTTTTATCACAGACAGTCTCTTGGGTTGTATTGGCAGCAATAATAACATGACTCCTTTCAAAGTCAAGTACAAAATCACAGTTAAGAAAAATAAACAAAGAACAAACTTGCAGTTCTTACACTCTTGATTTCACTAATAAACTTTATTTATAAAACTAAAATGTTAAAGAAGAGTGGTGAACTGTAAAGCCATTAATTGAAGTAGTTTATTTTTTAAAATGCAATCAATTTAGATTCAAAATTAGTTAAATTTAATCAAATTTTAAACCTTTTCTTTTCTTCATCTTGATTAAAAATAGGTTTAAAAATAAAATAGAATAATATATCAATAATAAGAGATATCAACTGAAATGAAACATTTTCCTGCAATAAATTGTAAAGCTCCTCTAAAGCTTTAAGTTACAGCAGCCACAGTGCTGAATGTAGGTTATGTGCTAAAAGCAGCTTTGGGAAACATTATGGTTGTATGATTGTCATACATCCCATAAAAGCATTTGCTGCTCATGAACTTACGTCTCTTCCTTTTGTTGTTCGTTAAATATCTTTGTTTTATTGTGTTTGGTCAGACACAACAGAATTAGAAATGATGACATAAATGTAGGTAATGTATAGGCCTAATGGGTAGCCTATCCGTTATTGTTTATGATGTACACATTTTGTAAATTGATCCATAAAGTAGCTTATTGATTATTTGGTATGGAGAAGAAAAGGTTGTCAGTGAGTGTTTGGATATACTGGAGGAATATCTGGAGGAAGGAGGAAATACAACAGGAACTTCAGAGGGCATCGACTAACCTTCAGTTTATTGCATTCAGAACTGAGTGAAGCAGCCATGTAGGGACTAACGTTACTGAGAGCAAGAATACGTGGACACATTCTCACAGCATCGAAACTCGCCTTTAACCAGAGCGAGATCAGACAATGAAGGACTGTTAAAAAAAAAAAAAAAAAAAAAAAAAAAAGCATGTTGCACACAACTCAATTAGCATTTGTGCCAGAGAAGGAACTCGGGGAGTCTGACGGAAGACTGATGTGGTTGTCAAGGCGACCGCTAACGTTGAGCAAAGCTAACAGGACCTAGCTAACTTTAGCATGGCTCTTGGCCGCAATTCCAACACACAACACTGACGTGTGGGGAAAACTGACTTCATCTGTCCTTCATTAACAGTGACAGCTTAGACACACCTCGGTGACGGTCAGGTATTTGAAGTTTATTAGAATTTAAGACCCCGTTAGCTGTCTTGCTGGATAATTAGCCTGTTTGCTAACGTGTTGTTGTACAGCAGGCTGTGTTGCCAGTTCCGTGGAATATCTGGGAACAGTGCTGGCTGCAGCTGCATGCTGCACAGATGCAGTCACTGACAGACAGACAGGCTAGTGGATAATGAATAAGGCAACTAAAAATGTACTGAGAGCTACTTGATGTTAACATGTTAGTGCCTAATGTTATTTCATGTATATCAGCGGTTCATTACACATGTTAACTTCAATTAGCCTACGTTTAAAATTCGGTGACAGTCTGGCACGTTTGTCAGTCACGTGACATTCTTGTACAGTACTGTTTACTAATAAGGGAGAATGTCACCTTTGATGTGAGAGCCCAACACGCTTACTCACAGCACCAGCCATATTTCACACAGTTCTGTCCATTAATTAATTCTGTTGCTGTTACAATAACGTTAATTAGCTACGGTATCAGTTTTGTTATTGAACATCTTGGAATTAACTTTTAAATAAACTTAGTAAATAAAAGAGACGTATCTTTAATTCGCACATTATTTTATTTACGCACAAGTTTTTTTTTCTCTCTCTCTCTCTCTCTCTCTCTGTGTATTTTATGGGATGCATGGCTTGTTTCTCCTCGCTAGATCGCAGACATCAGCTTATTGCATCGCATCGCTTTGATTTGTGGGCTACAGTCAATTAGTACTGTACCAATCAACCTGGCCAGCCAACCTGCGACTGCCCCAGTCATGCATTTGTTAAGTCAAAAGCAAGACAAAGCTGCAGCGGAGACAATGCAGTGCTAGAACCAAGATGTGATCTTTCATTTTTTTTAATAACAGACTCGGCTTCCAGCAACCCATCCCCCTTCGTTTCTCCCCTCTCCTCTGTCTCCGTATCACTATTAACCTTCCATCGCATTCCATGCATTTTGGAGACAGCCCCCATACCCCTCCCCTGAATGACAATACGGCTGGCTGTACCTGAAACTGGTGGCCATCTAGCAGCACCATGCAGCCTGGCTGAATGCAGAGGCGCAGGCAGCGCTGTGCCCATGGCATTGTTAGAGCCACTTTAAGCACACTGGTGCACCCACAAGAGCATATGGGTGCCCATGCTTTGCCCACCGAGGCTTACCTTGCTTTGGCCGATCTGTCGTAACTCCATCCCGTCCCAGCCCCTAGATCTCCGAAGCCTGCAGCGGGATAATTCCTCTCCATGAAAGAAAGGGCTGGATGAAGATGGGCAGATAGCGAGGGGGAGGGGAGGGAGGAATGTCTTCTCTGCGCTCGCTTCTGTTTATTTTATCTCGTTCTCCGCCTGACGAGCCTGTAGACTGGGAGGAATGGAGGGAGGAGAAGGAGCCAGAGAAGGAGGAGGGGAGGGGGTCACAGCAGCCAGGAGCACCTCCTCCCTCCTCTCCTCTCCCCATATATTTCACTGTCTATTGTCTCCTGTGTTAAGCTGATGGGCCGTAGAACAGATGCTCCACGTTCCTCAGCAGCTTTAATAAGCGAAGCTGGATTCACATTGATCCGACGCCGCCAACCGCTGTCCTGCTGCACACTCACTGCACAGTAAAGCTATTTTCGCTCATTTTGTTCACAAGACGCCATTTTTAAGAGACTGGGCTGGCGTTCATCCTCTCCTTCCCTCCCTCGCTCACACACACAGAAGCTCTCTCTCACACACACACACACACACACACACAGAGAGACACGCGGGCGCGCGCGCACACACACACACACACTCACACAATTTGTCATGCACAGCAGCAGTGTGGTGTTGCATTATGGAAGACAGTACAAACTGACTCTAGAGTGAGAGCTCAGCTTCTACAGCCAGATGTAGTTTTTTAATCAACTGTTGTCATAAAAAAACAAACACACAGGTTGCATCATGAAATGAATGATGTGATCCTCAGTTCAAGTGTGTACATGCAGGCTACTTGTCTTCACTATTTACAAAAGATGAAGAATGACTGGATATGTGTGTAATTGTCCTGATTTTTTATTTACAAAACATTTCTAGATTTTCTTAAAGAACCATTTTTTTCTATAAATCGATTGTCTTCTTTTGCTCTGCACAAAAGTGTCCTCACAACACAATACATAAGGGTGTACGGTGCAGCCACAATGATGCCCTCTCTCAGCTGTGCCCACCTAAAGCATCACGTCTGTAATGGAAACGGTCAGCTAACGTGCAGATCAAACTGTCAGCGGCGTCCATTTGGGGGTTGTGTCTTAACTTCATTGATAAATACAGTTTATTTAAAACGCATGCCGTGTTGAAAAGTTCTCTCAAACCACCAGTGCCCATCAACCATAATGAAGAGGCTGTGCCATCCCTCTCATTCGTTGTCTTCTGGTTCAGGGACCTCTGAAGGCGCCCCCCTGTGGTCAAAGAAAGGAATGAAAGATCTTTGTGAGATTTCTTCGACACAGCAGTACGGCCCATGAGGGTCCCACAGTCTGCGTTTCTGTTCCTAGAAATAGTCTTCAAAAAGAGAGGGCTGCAGCGTGCGGTGAGATTAGCTGCTGCTGTGTTTGGTTGCAGCACAACAGAAGGCTGTAAACTCCTCCAAGCTGCGACATCAGAGTCTCATTACAAACACACTCACTCCACACGTCAACAGACCACACAATGCATCTCAAGATCCAGAGAACAGACACCTGAAGATGGATACATGCTTGAACAATGCAAAACAAGTACAGTCTGTCAGTATCAAGTTGCTCATGACCTCACATGCAAGATATTTAGGGATGCACGATGTTGGACTTCTTGTCTATATGCCAATATTTTACAACTCATTTGGCTGATAATAGATATCGATACTGATATTTACAGAGATTTTTTTCTCAATACCTAATCCCAGAGATCAAGTCTCTTCTGTAGTGGAATTTATATACAGTATTATTATGCAAACTCATACTGTGTTGGCCCGCCAGCAAATGCAGTCATAAAATACAAAGCTTAAAATTACATAATGTTCATTCTTTGTGCAATAGAAGAAAAATATGCGAACGTATGTTATGCAAAATATGTCATATTTATTAATGACAATTGTTTTCACACCAAACAAATAAGATACATCCTGCTTTAAACTGGATGATGCTCTCCCTGAGACAATCAGAACAAAACCCCCAACCAGGACAAATTTGGCCTGTTTCACAAGAGACAAAGTAAGTAAACATATCATCTGTGCACAGGAAACATGTGAAACATGATGTCGACTTGGGGTTTAAACAAGGAAACACCAGCCTATTGTTTGATTGGTTATTGTATCAGCAGATGCCGACATGCTGGCCGATATCCGGAAGTAATTTTAAAGCCAAAATCAGCCGATGCCGATGATATGCCGATAATATCGTGCATCTCTAGTAACATGTCGTGTCATTATTTTTTGTATCCTGAATGGCCTCTGTCAGACCTTTGTAAGGTGATTTATTGGTTTTGCCATTTGTAAGTTCAGAAATCCAAACTTCGCACTTTTAGATCAGCTCAGCAGCATTCTGACCACCGCTTAAACTGCCTCCGTAACGTCTTTTTTTCTCAACCAAACCACAAGTAATAAACATCAATGAAATGTTTTTAAATCTATGCTTTTTTCAAAGAATATTGACCAACACACAAAAATACTTCGAAAGACAAGAAAAGCTTCTTGAGGTTAAGCATTATGTGATATAGATGTTTTTTTAATAATTCTTTTAAAAACATATTTTGGGGCAGGGATGCTGTTAATTAATGCACTTGTGATGAGAGTTTTTGGTTTTCCACATAATTTGATGATGAAGTGATCTTAGAGTTCTATTTAGCAATCTGTATGTTTGTCTTTGGACTTGATACTATGTGGTGTGTGTTTATGTTGATGGATGTTTTTTATATGCTGCCTATTTTAATGTTTGGGGGTGTAACATGGTGTATAGCTGATGATGGACACATGGACTGGTAAAGTGTTGAATATCCAGGTGCTTCTTGCACTGAAAAAAACTCTGTTGTGTTAATGACTTGAGAACACCAACGCACAGCAAAAGCTGTTTTTTTTTTCATTAGAAAGTTAGTTATTAAAAGTATATGTACTTTAACATAAAGTATTTTTTTCAAGTCCACATCAGTGTCCTTCTTTTTTAGGTGTTTGGCTCAAGTTGACCTGCCACAGATGGTGGGATGAATCAATGTAAGCTGCAGGTGTTTATTGGAGCATCCACATACCCTGAATATGGAGGCGGTGGGGCATCATGCTGCCCACTGTGGTGCAGAGCCTCACTGTAGGTGGGTAGACCTGGGGGGATGATCTGAGCCAGGGGCACTGACTCTGGGACTGGACGCCCGTCAGCTGCCATCCTCACCGGAACGCTGAATCAGCACACAGCACAACAAACAGTGAGCAAACTCATTCAACAAGACAAGCCAATCTGAGGCTAATTAGGTCTGAAGTACATTTTATGCATTTGGTTTCTTAAATTTTATAGATTGTGTTATGTACAGATGGATATTTTTTACTGATGGCTGAGGTAAAGGTTGTGGGATGTGTCATCAGGACTCTCAAAAGACTACAAAAATAGAAAACAATGGTCATGTGACCATTGGAAGTAACTGACCAAACCAATATTTGCAGTGCAAACGATCGTTACACTGCTATCATCCAGACCACTGCTGCCAAAGAGTTAGATTCAACTTTACTGACTGAGTTTTCATAAAAATTCTATAACAAAAATGAAAAAATATTATATTGTGATTTTGTTTTTTTGTTTGTTTTTTTTTTACTTGCAGCCTGGCTTCCTCTACAGATGTAAAGGATTTGTCTCCCAGATACATTATTGAAATTATATATTGAATGAATTGATGATTGACCAAAAAGAGAATGTTGAATAGTTTACAGAGATGATCACACTGCACTTACAGAGAGGGGGTACAGTTTTTACAAAAATCCAGGGAATGCTGCAGGTTTATAAACAGAAAAGCCATATCTCATTTCTGTGACGACAGTGGAATCAACCAAGTCTTATATGTACTTGTATTTGTATAATATAATATAATATTGTATGAGACACAAACTGGGAATGTCTATATATCATTATTCATTTTAATCATGTATCCACACAAGGACTAGTCATTCCTTTTTACTGTGAAACATACATTTTTCTTTCGAAGGACAGTCACATTGTTTTCTTGTCCACTAGAGTACAAGTAGTCTGAAAATGAACCAAGCAAAGCTTTCAGCTGTCTCTGTAGGACACGTGACCTTCCTCTAGCACACAGTAGTTCTCCCTTTAGTCCAAGCTAAAGAGTCAATCTCAGGAACGATGAATGTGCTCCGTAAATCTGGTCCTTTTTTTTTTTTTTAACAGGAAAATTTTGGTGGTGCTAGATAATCACGGGGAGTCACCAAAGGAGTTTACATCATTATTTGATGATGATTAAGATGAATATGATGTATATCCATACCAAATTTCATGACCAGCAGTGTTTTTATTCAAAGAGATATCCACATTCAATTCTCTCAGGTGCAGGTGTGTTGGCCAGGTTCACTTAAGAAAAGAAAATCTGACCGGAGGGACCAAAATGTCAGTAAAAACTCAAAAAAAAATGTTACTTGACAAAAGTAGGAATCTGCAAGATTTTCTTTTCTGATGGCCCGACAGTATTAAAGGTATAGTTGAGTATTTATGAAGTGAGGTTGTATCAGGTTCTTATGTGTAGTCAGTCTGTTACCTTCTGCAGATGGCGATCAGCGGTGTAACTTTTAGGAGAAGGGGGAGAAATCGCTGCAGCTGAAGTCAGCATTGTACTGTTGCAGATGGGGTCAGCAGAAAAATGCTTTTTAGTCACATTTATAAATGCTTACCTAAAAAAATCAATATGCCTTCAATTGTACGCTAAATTTAGGACATTTTCACCACTTTAGTTCACCGCAAGACAGCCTTTATTGTGGCTACCGTCCGAGCCAAACAGCTGATTTATGGAGTGATACAGAGCATGGTGTAGTGCCAAAATGAAAGGTTGTCTGGTGGCAGACTTAAGAGGTGAAAAAATTCTACATTTAGCGTACAGTTGAATAGATACTGATTTTTTGGGTAAACATTTATATATGTGACTAAAAACCGTTTTTCTCCTGACCCCTGTCTGCAACAGTACAACGCTGACAGAGATTTTTCCCCCCTTCTCCTAAAATGACTCCGCTGATCGCCATCTGCACAAGGTCATAGACTGACTATGCAGAAGTACCTCATACAACCCCACCTCAGAAATACTCAACTATTCCTTTAAAGCGTTATGGCCTGTGCCAAAGTAACAAGCCTTGATGGGCCGATCCCTGAGTTAACTGTGCCTCAGACTGAACTCACTGCGCTCACCTTCGTCCACCTTTGCTCCTGGCCTTGTAGCAGTAGATTCCCAGCACAGTGGCAATAACGGCCAACACCAGGATGGCCATGATCCCTGCCACCAGTCCTGACACATCCACTCCGGGTGCATATGCTTCAAAAACAAACACCATCACCAGCAAATAAGTCAGTCACTCATCACGACAGTGATGATTTCAGTCATTACTGTCATCTGCTGCTCTAATCAGTGACACTCCATGCAGCACTGAATATCACACCTGCCTGTAACTGTTGCTGCGATTTCTGTCCAGTTATGAACCACAGGTTGCAGCATATGTAAGCATGCACACATTACGGTGTTCTCTGCAGTAAGGAATGTGTTTGGACCATAATTTCACAAAGTATTTAATTGTCAAATGATATTTTAAGTGACCAAAGATGCACTCTGAGGGTTAGGGTTAGTGTTTCAGCATTTCATAGCATCCTGAAATGAGTGTGCCTTTAACAAAGCAGACAAAACAACTAAATGTTAGCTACACAGAAATAATGACAATTATAATGCAAATGTTATAATAGTACTTGTGTTTTTATTGCTATCTGATTATATCCAATATGAAAACACCAAGGCTTGTAGACTACAATCAATAATATTTATTTTTTAAAGTATTACCTTGACTGTCGATATAGCTTTCCCAAAATACTTTCTGAAAACGGAAACAAAAGAAGATTTAATGAAGTATCTTCATTAGAATAAAGGAAAAGAAACATCCAGCAGCTTAAAACAGGAGATTTCACCAAAGCCAACACTGAAATTCTTTTCTCAAAACTGTTTTCTTTAGAGAACTTACACTTTCACTGCTTATACTGCTGGGAGATTTGTTCTTCAGTGTGTTAAGATAAAAATCTTTGCCTTTATTGTTGAAGTCCATGAAAACTGCATTTTTTTTTCCCCTCTCTAGGAATACAGTGCAGACGTGCAGTAACAATCAAACTAAAAAGCATTTGATTAACTCTTTCTGGACCCTTAAAAAAATTCCTGTCATTCTTCAAATAACTTTTAACACAAACGTCCAGGTGACGTGAATCTCCACAACCTGTGCCAAGGCACCAAGTTCAGGTTTGAAACAAGTAACATCTGTTTAGGTAAATAGAAAGAAACTGTGGAACCCTGCGTCCAAAGAGACACAACCAGCAGCATTACCGTTCTATCGTCATCCTCGAACACCTCTCGTGCCTCTTCATAGCTGCACTTCTCTTCTATACACTCCCTCTCCAGATCATCAGACCTGATCAGCTCAAAGTCCCAGCTGTTATAGAGCAGCGAGCGAGACAGGAAGGAACTCGCAAGCTTCCCGTCCACCAACACGGAGTCTTCTGCAGAACACAGGTCAGGTCCACGCAGTGTTAAAAACAACACAACTCCCATTAAGCTCATAATAGAAATGCTATGTGAAATTTTTTATTTACTGTTTTTCTTTGTTTTGGCTTATAGCTTCTTTGACTTTAAGCTTTGGCAAAAAGTAACTTTCTTCTTCTGTGTAGAGTCAAACCAACAATGAATGTATCTACTGACAAGTCTTGTCTCTGTGTGATATAACTTCTTCCTCTGTGCCACAGAGCTTCATTGTTGTTAAAGAAATTAAAAACACACTGATGAGTCACCCTGTAGCACTAGCTGACCAGTTTCTACATTACCATGAACACACACACTAGTTCATATTGACTCAATCCCACAAACACAAACGCTCGCTGAAGCAACAAATGCACGACTTCCTCCTTTATTACACTTTTTTTTTGGCTAAAAACATTAATTAGCCTTTTTTTTAAATGTATTTGATGGTTGTTATTAAGAAATGTTTGTTTTCAGTAGGTAATTATCCAGGTGCTGAGAGCTACAGATTGAGTTGCAGAGTGAGACAGCACTGAGAGATGAACTAACTTGTTGTAGGTGTGGGTCATTTCAGGAGATTTGTTGCATTGCACAATATTGTTTTACTAAGAAGGTGCATGTTTCAAAGTCTGAATAATGCTTCTGAATTTAAACTTGCAACTAAGCTTCTTCTTAATAAAAGAGAAGTGAAATAAAGAGGGCATTCGCTCTAACGGGCAAAAAACTTTTTTTTTCAAACTGTTTGTAGCTTTTAGAGCTAAAATGAAACTAAAATGAAATTCTAAAATGGGTTTGTAGTTAAAACCAAAGTAAACTTCTCTAACTCTGACCTGAGCTCGTGCGGAATAAATTTTTAAAAACTGTGCACAAATTGAAGCTTGATATATCGTTATGAGTGAAAGTGTCTTCACAGGGAATATGCAATGTGATGTGGAACACGATTTGCCTCTAATTAAAAATGACTTTAGTATTAGATACATTTAAATTGTAAAAATGACCAATGAATGACACTGAGATAAAAATGAAACCTTAAGACTGAAATATTCCAGAAGCTGAACAAATATGGTAATAGACCAATAAATGTATCTTTGTTTCATTTTGCTTCTGTTTTAAATGTGAACTGAGTCCAAACTAAATGCAAACACAGACAACAGACTATTTTTAATATGTCAGCCAAACAAAGGCTGTTGCTGTGTTTATCAGAGGAGAATTTATGGTTACACTTCCTTTTCATATCTTAGTCAGATCTCATGAATGTGGATGAGGAACACTTTTCAAACTGTGAAACTTAGTTATGACACAGAAGTCCTTTAATGACTATTTTTTTCTTTTTTTTCAGCGTCTTTGTATGAAATGAGCTGCTGAGTGAGGAGAGGTGTGGTTTACCTGAATTGTGTCTGTAGGTGACAGAGCAGTGGGCCAGCTGCAGCACAGACAGCACACACACCGCTGACAACGCTGCCATTGAAGCACAGAACTACACAGAAAACAACAAGGAAAGACTTCTGTGGATATTAACTCTACACGCCTGGCTGGAGGCCTGGTTACGTCGAGGATGAGCCAGCACTCACCTGTCTGACGCCGTACCACCTCACCGGGCTTTCCAGGAGAAAAACACCAGTTATTCCTCTTGTTTTTCAGAAACTAGAAGGCCCTGATATTACTTTAAACAATGTGTTCCTGAGAAACCGTCAGTCCACAAGTGATTTGCCGTTTAGCAGAGAGAAAAGTCCCATCACAAACCTGTTGGACGGCATACCAGCTTGAGGGAGGAACCTCCACAAACCTGTCTGTCTCAACGTCGACTCAGCACACACGGGCTGTTTACTTGTATTGTCTAGTTGTGTAAGTATGACTGAGTGTGTATGTGTTTGGGTTTATTGCACAAACAAAAGCAGCATTATCAATAGTTTTTTGAAGGGGTGTGGTGTATAAATGGATATAATTACTTGTTCAGAGGATGTATGAGAAACTTAAAGGTACAACTGAGTATTTGTAGAATGTAACCTGATAACAGGGGAAAAACTACAAATGCTGAATAGACAGACATGTCATGTCGTCCTCCTTGTGCTGCTGTGTGTTCCTGTATTTAAATTGTAATGTATTTAAAACGTGTCTGACTTTTTTTAAAGACATTACATTATGGCATCAAAAATGAACATCACTTGAAAAGAAATATGACTGCTAACGCAAATTGCGTGCAAAAGTTTTAAGTAGTTGATTAACTGCAAAATACTCATCAATTGTACAGTTTGCATCAGTAACATATAAATCAGTGAATGCATCTTTATTCAATCTGCAGCCATGTCTTATAGCGAAATGCTGTAAAAATCCATCTTTAACTTTTGTTTGATAATGTGCCTGAGTGCATTTTTACAGTAAGGTATCAGCTGACACTTGACTGTCAGGGAAAGCTTTTGTTTTTTTTTGTTTTTTGTTTGTTTGTTTGTGTAAGCGCCGTAGCTGTAAAAGTCTAAGTTTGGGCCATTCACGCATTGACCAAAGTATTAATTATTTCATTGATTTCTCAGTATTTGACTTGCTTTGATTCACTGTAATGAATATAATGACATCACACTGGCTTCACCTTTTACTTCAAAACAGTGATAAGCAAAACAAGTAGAACAATGAAAATTTGTCACAGGAAAAAATAAAGAAATAACTCAATGGAAATTCTGACAGGCTTTATAAGAACACCTGTTTTAAGATCAGCACAATTACTGCAAATTGACTGACAGCCATAAGTCTACGCCATGCATTATTTTCTGCTTGTATACAACAGCACGCAACTTTTTTTTTCTTGTATGCAACCTTCTAAAGGTGTGCACTCCCAACACTCACTCACCACAGTAATACTGTACATTTGGTAAGTGTAGTCTATAGTCTCTGAAACGGGACACAATGCTCATATGACTTCACAAGCATCACCGCTCTGCTCACGCCAACAAAATCAAAGTTAAGAGAAAGAAGAAGATCAAGAGAGGCCTCAGAAAATCAGCTTGAAGACTCACACAAGACACAACAGAAAGAAATGTTCAGGACAATTTCTTTTAATGATGTATAAAAGTGACTTGACTTTTATTTCAATATAAAACTGATTGTGTGAATGCAGGTAAATAATATAAATATGAATTCTTATAATGGAGAAAGAAGTGAAACCAAACTGCCCAAACAAAAACTGCAAATGGAAGATATAAAAATAAAAGGTACAGCGATTTTTTTCCTCCCATTTTTTACATGAACTTGATAAAGCATTTATTTCTGGTTTTCATTATCATGATTTCATCTTTTCTCGTACACAACAAAAAACAGTGAAGGTGCTTGAAGATGTGAATTGGACTGATGTCTGCAGTCTATGATTGTCTCACAACTAATAATAAACACACATGACCTGAATGTGTGCTAAAACCACAACAACTGGCCACACCTGTCTGTGGGAAGCTGTGGAGAACTGCTGGCTGCTCATCCCTGACACTGAAATAGTGTTCTCTACTGGTGACAGGTACAGAAAACTAGGTGTTCTACAGTGTCGAGGCTACTGCGCAGTCTGAGGACCAAATTATGATTAAAATTTTTTAAAAAGAAAAAAAAAAACACCCTGAATTCCTGTTACTATGAACTGTGTAACAATTTTTTAATCAAAGCCGTGCAGATGGCAACTGGGGCACCTCTACACTCCTGTGAGATTGTTATAGAGATGATACAGAAATCTTCAATGTGGCATGTTGGACAATAGTAGATAATACACACATTTAAGACTGAAAGAAAGTTGCTCCCCATCCACAGCAAGACAAACTCATGTTAACCCACTTACTGGCTTTTTCCAGAACTTTCAACCTCATATCACTGTCTCCATTAGAGAACAAAGCTGCTGAATTATCAATGGTTTAGCCGTCACTAGGGTTGGTTGGTAAGGCAAAATATCTGATCAATACATTTTTTTTAATATTTCTCCATCCATATTCCATATTTATCATGGCAAAAGATTCCAGACTGACAGGCTGTTGTTACATTTATTTCTGTTGTGTGATCGGCAGCTATGACCTCGTTTGGTCTGAACTTTGGATTTTTCAGTTGGATCCGGACTAAAGATCGAGGTGTTAAACCTCCCCTGTGAAACCAAAACTAAACAGATCAAATCTATGCAATGTCAAAAAAACGTGAACCTTGGTCTGGACTTTGAGGTGTGAAAGCACCTTATATCTATTCTTACATAGCTAGCCCTATCTCCATAGCAATGGAGAAAGGTCTGGTTGCACCAATTATCAATATTCTATTAGAAAATAATCACTTGTTTGTATTTCTTTGAACCAATCCCAATCAACTTGGGCAGTGATAAGCTTAGGATTCAGTGATGGTGCACTTGTAAAACAGTTACACACACGGTGGAAGGGGAAGAGAATCTCACCTGAAATAGTCACCCACTGGCAGGCTTATACCTACAGCTTAAACATGATGATGAGTCAGACTAATCCATATCAGGTAACAATGTCCAAAGCCTATTATCATCATCGTCGTCGTCGTCGCCATAAATTCTATCAAGATTACCCCACTGAGATTGTTTAATCACCTGGTCCTGGCTGTCACCGTTCGACCTTAGTAAGAAACTTCAGTCACGTTCTAACAGGTGGTGGTAAATTATGTGCAGGGGCCCCAAGAAGCTTCACAGCAGGACTCTCTTACATGGCTGAACTGAAAGAACATTAAGCCAGAGTCTTCACATTACAGGTAGCCAGCAATAACTTCAAACCACCCAGCACCTTAGGATCTCTGCTGGTACGCCACAAAGACGAGACATGATCTGTCTGTGAACACCAAACCAAAGCTGTCACAGCATCCACTGGGAAAAGGTCAAAGGCCGTCGAACAGGAGTCAATGAGATTACTCAAGTCTGACACCAGAGACCATCTTTAAACAGAAACACAGGTTACCATCTCTCCCCATATACAACCACCTGCCATTATATGACTGAAGTTCCACACTTAAGTTACAGAACAGCAATTGAGTCCATGCATCCTCTAAGGAAGACCATTAGAAGTTGTAAGCTAAGAGCTAGTGAGTGAACTTCACGGGATAATTTTGTTAAACTCAAGAATTATCTTTAACCTGCCACCAGTTCATTCCTGTATCCACTTTGTGCTCGTTATTGTTCATTTCAGTGAAAAACATCATTATACATTTTAACTATTTTAAGACAATAATGATATAAATGTAAAAACTAAAAGACTAGAAAAAAAAGACACAAGTACCAGAATGCAATCCATGTATAACCAAGACAATGAACACCAAGAGAGCATTTGTGTCAACTGAACATGTTGCCCACCCCTCTAATGTTGAAATGTGCAAAGAAACAACACAACACAGAAACAAGTTCTGCTGTTATGAATACTGCACGAATGAATGAGACGCGACTGTGCACGGCCGAGGGACCAATACTTTCCATGAAAACACGGGCTGCGTCTGGAATCTACGGATGTTTTCAATATTCTGTCTCATTTTGGCAGCAAAGGTGGGTACAAAAGAACACACCAGCTGGAGACGTAACTACAGCCTTGAACTGCTGCTATGTCTCCCCCCTTCCCTTTTGTAATTCTGCTGTGGGGCTCTGCTGCCCCCTGCAGGAAACTCTGGAACAGGACAGCACATGTCCCTATGAATGTTGTGTTTTGCCTTTGGTGTCACTTATTACGAGCAAGTTACAATTTACAAATGTGCATTTATACAAGGCACATTTCTGACATATCCATTTCTGAAACCTCTCCCTTTAGATCCTCTCAATAAAAAATTACACTGATTTAAAAACTGCTTTAGGTAAAAGTGCAAATGAAACCATTTGGAAAGAAAAGTATGCACCTTATGTCTATCTTTCTCACTCTCAAACACACACAAACACTCACACACAGACACACACACAGACAGACACACACACACACACACACATACTCCTCTTTGGACAAGGTGGAGAGGGACAATGTTTGGTGTCCACAGTGACAGAACTTAGAGGAGGACACAGGGACAGCCACCGCTCTTCTGCTTCCCTGTGTGATGAGCTGGAGGAGGAGGACTCTCCATCTCCTGAAACCGTCTGTGGATGAAGAAGGAAACAGAAAGAGAGGACTCAGTCCGTCTGGTATTTCGTAGTGTTGTTTCATTCATGGAGGATACTCTAAACTGATTGATGTTGGTTTAAAAAAGGTTTGAGGGAAACTGTTTAGGAAGGTTCTTGGTAGTGAGATAAAAAACACTTGTAACTTTTTCATATTAGGAACATATCAAAATGCATTGTGTATTCATCAATACAGGTGCTGCTTTGGACCTTCAAGTCCCAAGTTTAGTCCAAAGTAACGAGAGTCAACCCACACATTACGCCGTCTGTCACACTCGTCTGTCACCACGATGTGACAGACGTGGTGTGTGTCTGTGTGTGAGTGTTTGTAACTCTCAAAACGCCTAACACACTTGTTTTTACTGTTAAAAATATGTTTTGCACATTATATACATGTAATACATAAAAACTACTTTAAGGTTTTTGTTACTGAGTATGTATATTTGAAAAAGAATACATTTATCATGTGTGGTAGAATTAAACGTTGTTTCTCTCGTTTTTTTATGTCTATTTCAAAAACAAACAGACTGTCGCAACGAGAGTAACAGATAAATTCTAGTACAGGCGAGACTTGGCGTTCTTTACAATGAAAAAAATAGTCTGTGTATATCAGTATCAGATAAATGAGTTTGGGAATATCGGATATCGGAAAAAAATCTAATATCGTGCATCCCCAGTGTCCGTTTTTAATGGTTCTCTCCTGCAATTCAACTGGATGCTGTCGGATTGGTTTAAACTGGATCTGGGGTTGGACTTGCTGGAATGAATGCAGCTAAAGTTGGTTGAGATGGGAAATGCACTGAGTCATGGCACACTTTTCAAATAACATACTTTTCGATCTTTGAGCTTGGGGCAGAGCATCACGTAATTTTTAGTCAAAATGCTCCAGCCCAGGAAAAGTTGCAAATCATTGGTGTAAAAGTCCAAGTCAACTTTGGATTTTATCAGGTTCAGTCAAAAGACATCAAATGTGTGACTCTTGTCTGACTCAAGCGGAAGTCATGTGACTGGAGTCCACACTTCTGGGGGGGGGGTGATTATTTTGAGTTCTAGAAACATTCATGGGTTGGCAGCAGTGCAGCGATAACTGTCACCACATTTGTACAACTGTGTTTGTAGCCACAACCAGCCCTTCAAAAAAGGAGAACAGTCCAGACAAACCAACATGTCCACACCCCCATTAGCACTGGGCTGTGTTTACACTGTCGGTAGCGTCAGTAGCACTGTATGAAGACCGCAGCCACTCTCATTTGAGGGTGCCAGCTCAGAGTTATGCAGAACTTCATCCATCATGTCCAGCTGCTGCATTGGACATGTCTAATCAGTGCAAGACCACATTCCTGTTGTATTGGGTTAAAACATGAAGGATGTATTTCTATGGTTTGCCTGGTGATCATTACAACAAAATATAAACAGCTGAAGATGCGCTGACTTCCCAGAGTAATAAATTCTATCTGTGAATATTATAATGCTATACGCAGCAGCACTCAGCAAGACAGTTTTTCCAACTGAAACTTCTGGATCCAATTTATTTCTCTGCCGAAACAGTGCAGGAAAAAAGATCAGGTAAGACTATATAACATAAATTAAAGAAAACATAGTGTGCAATGGAGGAAAATGGAAATCTGTAAAGATGGGACCTCGATTTAGACTACACCTGTGGTAAACTGAAATAAAGTGAAGTAATCAGGGACTGTACCTGATAATTTGCACCAGCTCTAAGAAGGCCTCGTCCACATTGTAGCGATTCTTGGCCGAAGCCTCCATGTAGTGAATCCTGTTCTCTCTGGCGAATGCCTGAGCATCCTCCCTGGAGATCTGCAGACACAGCAAACAATTTCCAGGTTCAGCCTCCATCCCACTTTCCCCTCATTCTTTCCTCATGTACACCTGCATTCTGACTACAGTGTTCCTTCACCTAAAGGCCTTTTCATACTTTCTGCATCCATGTGGGTCTGCTGTGGTACCCGTGATGAAAAGTCATCAATGTCTGTCTGCAAGGGTCCACACAGACCCCTCTGCGGACGCCCACGTGCAGCCAAAAATCTATGCGCGACTGTCCGCATTGAAAGAGTGCCGACCACACATGCTCTGGGGTGTAATCGGTTGCTCTGTACTCTGGTCCACTTGTAACAAGGGCGACACTGACTTTTCAAGTCTTTTTTTAAAGTATTTTTCTCCCCATATTTGCTCGGTGAGACACCTGTCAACAGTTCTTTTTCAGTCGGGCTTCCTCTGTTGCTGTCTCTCTAAACAACTCTGTCACGTGTGTGAACAGGGCAATGTTTTTGACTTGACTTGTTTTAGTGTAGAAAACACAGATTCACAGCAACATTTTTGACGGGAAAGATTTTTTATTGCCTTCAACAGCAACAACAAAAAAGGAGTGTAATACCTCCCATTCAGGTAAGAATGTGCTCTCCTTCATGTCTGCAGAACCTTTTGTTTTTCTCCTGCCTTCTTGACACAGATTTAGCTGTAGCAGCAACATTAGTAACGTTAGTCTGGCTGAAAAAAAGATTAAAGAAAAGAACAGTAGCCACTAAAACTTCTTCGGTTATCTTTTGTTTATTCTGCTGCAAACTGTGACACCATGTCACATATGGCCAGACTGGTGCAGACTGTTATTTTTATTAGTAGACTGCTTTCCCAGTCTACGGACATGCAGTGTGGAAAATATGTTCAGGCAGTTACACAACCAGTGATCCACCTCTAAGTTACTGTACTGTGAGGAGATTAACCAATAGAGTATTTATTGTATCAACAACATGGCAGCCTTGGTTTGTGCCCTTCATTACCTTTTTCTAACATTTGTTCAGTCTTAAGATCTCTCTCTCTGATTACTCTCAGCTGGAGAAACATTTGCGCTTTCAAAATTCAATAGGTTTTCGTTTGGAGGAGCAGCAGCTTTCTGTGGGATTTTGTGGGAGACACTAGTAGAGGAAGTGCAACAGCAGGCTGGTTAAACTGAATGTCCAACCAGGCCAGAAACGCGCTGACAAAGGAGATCATGGAAGCAAAGAGAAAGTACCCTGAAAAGCAACCCCTCTTCCCATGTCACAGTTTGTACATCCTTGATGTCTTTCTCGCATCCTCTTCTCATGTCTTAATTCCTCCCACCTGAGTGGAAGCAAGGACGAACATGAGGAGGGAGGAGTCGCAGCAACAGGAATTTAAGGAAATGAAACATGTCACTTTGGTGCTGTCATTATAAGGTAATAATAATTAACGTGTTGCATTGTACAGCTGCGTCATTTATTATATTAAAGCCTGCCAGCTGTATTTTTTTAATCACGTAACTCTAACGTCACGCTTACCAACAAATATCAGGTTAGAGAATACATCATTTGCCTTATTTAACATGGTATCCAGTATTCTAGTATTCTATCTAAACACGTTTACAGACACAGATAACTGCGTTGGCTGAAGGTCAGGTCAGGTAAATTCACCCTTAGCTAAGCCCCGCCCCTCTATTAAGGTCCGTCAAGCTGTCAGAGCTTGAAAGAAGCCCATACTACAGTGTTTGAATATGTCCTCTCTGGTCAAATATTATGAAATTTTTGGAAAAACAAAAAAGGGGATATAAGAGAGAGGCAGACAGAGGAGTCTGCAACATGCCTTCGATGAATATAAGCAACGAGTCAAACTGACTCAGCAGCGAAAACAGGATAACGATATAAATATATGTAAGAGTCTACTTCAACTTGTGTCTCACTTAATAAAATAATCAAGGACTCTCGAAAGGATTTAGGACCCTCGTAGGACAAGGGAAGACATGTCCCTCCTATGTTGACTTTTAAAATGAAGTTGGGCTTTGTTGTCAGGTTCCAGGTGTAGATATCAGCATTGCAAACTACTGACCCACAGCTGCTATCTCCAGACTTCAGCCACAGACTACACCTGAGCCGGCTGGGCTTGCTAGCGCCCTTGCTTGCCAAAGCTAATATCTGCTTGTAACAACACAACACAGACTCAGCTGTTTATTTTAGAGTTAGCACAGCAGACGTAGTTGTGATCTGTGAGGGGTTCAACTGGGAATGAGGATCTTCAAACAGTTTTATCCAAAACAGAATGTTGACTTTTCAGCATTTGAGTTTGATTTTGGAACGGGAAAAAATGTATATCTCCTTCGAACCTCGTTAACTAACGAGTATCACTATTAAAAGTGCCCCAAACACAAATTTTAAGCATGACTAGCTCAAAATCCACAGAACCAGCCTGAAAAGCAAGAAACCAGAAAAGATTGCATTAGTTTCCATGGAGCATGGCTGTATATTGGTCGAACTCAGGACTGAGCTGGCAGATGCTACGCTATGATTGTCAGTTTCGAGGGTGTGGCTTGGCGAAGGGTCAATTTAAGGTCAAATCTTTAAATTTAAGTCAACACTTAAGGACAGGCACTAGGTTAGGAGTTTGCTAGTTGCAACAGAACACACAGATTCATAAATCCACGAACGTCTCCAAACTGATAAAAACCTCTTAACTTTTCCCCTTGTGTATATCTGTCTGTACCCAGCAGGAGGAATGAGAAGCTAAACGGCACTTAAAAGATGTGTAAGGGAGACACTTACTACTCTTTGTGACTCCAGGTCAGCCTTGTTTCCAACCAGCACCATGGGGAAGTCGTCTCGGTCCTTCACTCTCAGGATCTGGGTGTGGAATTTCTGCACCTCATGGTAGCTGTGATCGAGGAGGGAAAAAAATAAGCATTCGACCACCAACATGCAGAGATTTATGTAAGTACATACAGATTACATACAGAAGATGGACACAGCAATGATCAATCCTATCAGCTCCTGCACTTTGTTATAAAGGCAACAGACAGTATGATCTTCCAGAAAACATGCTGACAGAGGTTGATGACTAGAACAGCTAGAGTCATTTTCATTGTACAGGTTGTTGAGTTACTGACTGTGCCTGGACAGTAGCCCCTTTTACACGCCTTGTGTAAAGGCTTGAGGGGTCAGTTTCGATCCACCTCGGGAGGAAGTATCAAAGCCCTGTCGGAGGTGAGCCAGCATCTTTGTAAATGGGTTAACCAGCTGGCCAGATCAGGGGCGCATTTATCTTAACAGAGAAGAGATAAACTCAAAGGAGTTCACGGAATTGTAACAGAATGGACATTTATGACTGTTTTACATTATTACTGAAGTTTTTCTATCGTTTTTACGCAGTGTAATCACTTCTTTAACGGTTGAAAACAGTATGAACCTTTCTCTCAAGGTCAGTTGAACTCAGATGTAAAAATACAGAGCAAGAGTTGAAACAGGCAAATCGGATGAAGCAATATGAGAAATGCATAGTTTGCTACTTTTGTTTTTAGTCTTATGGAATCCTGAACAAACTGTGTATGTATGAGCTGGTATTTCTGTATTTTTGTCTATGTAAATCACAATTTGTCGTATGTGATTTATCCTGCACCAGCTGGCACCTTGACGAAGCACCATGGTGCACGGGGATCTTCAAGTTTTTGTTAAACTCAGATGTATTAAAGAAATAAAGGAATAAACCGATGGACTTAAGTTTTACCTTAACTAGCGCACGGCTGTGGAAAGACAAAACAAAGTCCAGTGGACAGCAGGATGCTGCTTAACTGTGGACACCTGTATGGAAAAATCTACGTCTTTTTTTGAATCACAAAATGTACACGTGTACATGGCGAAAATTGTCCACTGCATTCATGTAAGTTAGATATTTTTGTACACATAACCCTGTCGGGCATCTTTAATAAAACAGGACATATTAAGCTCAAAGGAAATCGACAGGCCTATAATCTGCTAGGCTGAGGCGGCTTCTCTGTGAAAGAGGGGCTAGTGTGTCCTCACATCTGTCTCACCACCAGCTCACTGAACTTCCTCTTTCGCAGGAAGACTGTGAGTGACAGCATCACACCGTTCAACTCAAAAACCATTCAGGACACCTCTGAGAAACTAGTCTGTAAATGGAACACACACACACACACACACACACACACACACACACACACACACACACACACACACACACACACACACACACA
>JAPQLA010000009.1:23664055-23680860 GCA_029822935.1 Naso vlamingii
ACACACACACACACACACACACACACACACAATTTAAACAGACTGCCATGATCAACCTCTGACAGAGAGCTGGAGGTACAGGAACGCTGTCATAAAACCACAGAAACAGTATTTTAGTGCCTTCCATATGTCATTAACAGTCAAGTTTTTGTACAGATAACTGAGTTCAGATAGAACAGAAACAATATTTAGGCATTAAAGACGGCGATGTTTAGGTGCAGGTGAGGTTTGGAGGTGATTATTAGTGTTGGCCCATTCTGCTAAAGAAGATGGTGAATGTTCTTTAAAGTTCCTTTGCAAGTTTAATTGAACGTAAGCTATTACGTATTCACAATATGTTACATGTTAAGGATGCTGTGTGTTTTCCATAATGAGTGCTCCTTCTACAATTATGTCAAAGAGCATCTCCAGCTGTGAGGACGGTGACTCCCTGCCCCAGTTTGTGCCTCTCATGTTCTACACTTAGACTGAAGTGACAGAACAAAGCAGGAGAAATCTCTGAAGAGCTGTCAAAAACTCAGAGGGTAGTTTAACAACGCTTAGTGCTGCTCTGCAGGTAATTCTAAAATCCTCAAAGACTCGTCTAGCGATCTGGATTATGGCCGTCGTAATATTAGATTTTAACTGCACGATCATCAGGGCCTAAAGAAATAACAACAATTATATTAATGCGATATTTATGGAATATTTCACACAAATTCATCTTTACCTGTGAAGGCAGCAGGTCATAGCAGAGTCATATATCAACTGTACACAGTAACTGAACAGATTTTGCTATTATATAACAAAGATAACATGAACTTTGCATTGGCCGGGAATCAAACCCCTGCCTCCCGCTTGGCAGATAAAAGTTGTACTATTGAACCACCAGTGAATGCATAGTAATGTTTGGCTCCAAATGTCTTTTTTCCCCTTAAAGATTGAAGGACTTTTTGGAAAAAAATGTGTTTTCAAAGAGATAAGAGCAGAGAAGAAAAAACACCTTTGTGGATTACTTGTCTTAACAAAATAAGCACTATTTCACTCTTTCATTCAGATTTTCTGTTTTATGATTAGTGGCAACGAGTTGCGTTACTGCCACTCACTGTGATAAGAAAGAAAGAAAAGAATCATAAACTGTATTATTTACATTACATCATCGTGTGTGTATTATAAAAACAATGACATGCATTTCATTCATAAACATCTGATTTAAAACCTGCTCTTTGCTTTTTAACCTGCTTGCATTTTTGAAAGTTGCTGCTCTACTTACTCATACAAAGATCGTTGTCAGAAACACTGAAGCTCATTTTGTACAACAGCAAAAATATCAAAAAATTGGTTGTTAAATAAAATGATTCAAAAAAAGATAAATAAAATGATCAAATAGCCAGCTCAGCTACAGTCTTTTTGTTCACATCATTCGATAAGTCAAAGAGAAAAACAATTTAAAGATACAATGTTTGTTTGGACAAAGAAACCAAGTCACAACTAGTGGAACAACTTATACATCTTTTATTTTTATCTGTATCATTAGAAGAGTCAGCAAGTGTTGTTAGCAACATTCGGAGTTTGTGCTAAATCACCGGGGACTTAACTCTGAGAACAGTGCTTAGCCGTGTGACTCAAACATGAGAGGTGAGGAAGCCCATGTTCCTGTTGAGGACTCTGACAGAGCCAGTGAGTAAACATGAGTGAGCGTCATGATATATTTGTCCCACCCTTTACACCACCCACCGCACACACTGCAACATCTGTACTCATCACTCTGGGACATACGGCAACACATGACAAGTATGAAAATAAATCAAATCCATGTGGTTTTAGAGATAATGACCTCCCACTACATTAGTTCATCCAGGAAGCTTAAACTTTACCAGACGGTATCATTTGGTCTGATTCACATATTACTGTGTGGTTTAAACCCAACACATTACAGCCTGGCTCCATGCAGCAACACTGGCCAAGTACAAGTCCTAACAAGGAAATGAAACATTCAGAGAGCAAACACACTGCCTGTGTCATATCACATCACAGTACAACACACCCTCTGCTTTCAAACCAAACCTTTCACACACCCAACAACCACTCTGACACACAGTGTGAAGTGTGAGTGGCAGATCCTTACTGTCCAGCCGGGTCTCCTTCCCATCCACATTGCAGATCTTGGTGTAGGAGTCTTCGATGGTGGGGTCGTAGTCTGATACGAAGTAGGACTGTGGGACACGCTCAGCGTTAACAGCAAGCACATTTTCTATTTCAGCTGTAGCCTTCTGTCAAAAGTATGTGTCTTAAACACTTGACTTTTCTTAAGATTCTTGTTTGTATCGGGTTCTATCTGGAAAGTCAATCTGGAGAGTCATCATTTGTCACTAGATAAAGCGGTGCATCCATTCACCAGCGCCACAAACACACTCCAGTAAGCCAGATTTTGGCTCCAGTAAGCAGAGCTAGAACATAACAATTCTCACCCAAGGATTGGACTTAAGTACGATTTTTAGTGACTTCTATTAAACTACATTTCACAAGCAAACATTGTACTTTGTAATCCACTACATTTCTGTTTGTTATTGTTTACTTTAGTTAAAACCAGTTGTTTTAGTGCTTAAGCCAAAGTAACAATAGAAAGTAACTTACTTTGACTAACACTAAGGAAGGTATCTGAATAATGTAGGCTACCATACCACCTGTAACACAGGGACAATAGCCTGTACATGTTCTAAACAGAGCTACAATTAACAATCACCTCAGTTGGATTTGTTGGCAACTGTGAGCAAGTTTTGAGTTGGTTTTCACGATGTAAAGGGGAAAAAATAGAAACGAATGCTGCAGAGGAGTCAAGGAAAAATCATTAGAAGAGAATGTCAACACTGTTCCACCCTTTATGAGGGGTTTTATGAGGTGCAAGTAAGTTTATAAGTTGTTATTTTGGGAGCATCTCTAACAGTGTGCAGACACCTTAATTTTTTCCTTTATAAACATCAATGCTTTGTTGATCAGTAATGATAAGCCATTTAAGGTGAAGAAGTCTGAGTTGCCAGGTTGGGAAAAATCCTCACACTTTGCTTTGTCTTTTTTAGCTGTTAGGTCATCGGGACAGCCCTTCAGTGGGCCACTGTGACAGTTTGACCTCGGAAATTGGGCTGCAGTGAATCTGGTCACCTACTCACTGATTTACAAAAGAACTCAGCAGTTATGGCTCATAAAAAACAAACAACCTGTGACACTGACACTTGATGACTCATGACTTGACTATTGATGGTCTTTCACAAACTGGCAAAAAGTAGTTTTATTCCTTGCTATTAGAACAATTTTAAGTAGGGAGGGGTCTTAGTCAATATTAAGTCGTGATATGGTATGAGATAATGTCATAGTAAAACTACATTATACATACAACAGAGTATCTTATGTAGGCCCACCATATCCTCTCCTCCTCTACTCTCTGCGTATAATAAAACGACAGTGGGCTTTAGGTACAGATGTGGAGAGACAGTACCTGGATGAACTGGATGGTCAGGGCGCTCTTCCCCACCCCTCCTCCTCCCACCACCACCAGCTTGAATCGTTCCTCTTCTCCACTCATAATGGTTTGGAAGTGGGATTTGTCCGGATCAAAAACTTTTCAGGGCCCGAATGAGAGACCCGCCGTTCACCAGCAGCTGAAGCAGACCCGAGCCGAGATCAAATCCAAAGTGAATCCGCTTGTTAACATCAACGTGAGCAGAAGACACCAGCATGGACGGTCTGATGGGTGCAGCTTCAAACAGAAACTTTTTACATGAAGCTCAGTTTCTATAACACGCAGCCACGGCGTTTCACCTGAAAAAAACAAAAGTCCCACCGTGCGCAGACCAAAAAAACACGACTAACGGAGCAAAAACGGTGCGTTTGGCTTCACGTTAGTTGTCACCGATCAGCGGCTCGTGTCGCTTCTTTTCTCGTCTTTCTGTTCTTTTCTCCGTGGCCTGCAGGCAGCTTCTGAGGGCGGAACTGCTTCCTCTTTTCTCTTTCCTCAAGAAACTCAAGCAGCTCGCGGCACACTTTAATGTTAACAAACAGCAAGCGGCACGTCGGTGCCACAAACCACCAACACTTCAAAAAGATACTGTAGGGCACGCACACGTACGCTTTGTACTCATTAAACCAGAAAACTGAAAAAATTCCACTTCCATGTGTCAGTTTCCTTATTTGGTCATTTGGAGTATCCGTGACATCATTTCATACTACTGGCTCGCGCAGCTTGGTGTGAAAGCAACAGAGCTTCGAAGAATTCAAAAGTAGCAGAAGTGATAAAAAATGTATCATCAGTTAACAAACGTGCTGGTTCGAGCGTTTCGTTCGCCGCAGTGTTTTCAGAACATGGAGGAAGGTTCCTCACAGGGAACTTGGGTTCATTGTTTCATGTGAACTTTAATCCCTCTTGTAGCACTACGCCATTGTACTTAAACCCACGAGCGGAATGCTTTAGATTTCTGCACCCTAAGGCAACACATACCTGTCTGTCACGTGCCAGAAAGTTCCTGTATAGTCATTGCTCACCTGTGGCCCGCAGTGGGCAGTATTAAAGCCAACAGTTTGATTTTATTTTCTGCGCAAGTTGTCAGTGAGAATTAGTCCAGCACAGATAAATGTTACGGACACCTTCACATGTTGGTAGGACCTCCCCCTGTACTGTAGCTGCAATGGGCATGCACAGGCCCGTGGAACAAACCCGGACCTGCAATGAATATAGTTGCCAAATCAGCTTACATCAACATGTTTAGAATTAAAAAAAAAAGAAAGAAATCTACTGTGGATAACAACATAATTACAAAGCTAATGTAAATCCCAATAATTATGACCCAGCAGCAATCAACAAGTCTGACAGCGTGTTCATTTAAAAAAAAAAGGAAGCACAAAACTTTTATTCAAACACAAATTAAGCAGGTTGCTATTGTTGATCATTATCATACATTTGCATAGTAAGTGATATTTGGCCAAATGACTAGAATAACATTACATAAGCTGCTGTATCTCTATTTATTATCACTTACAGTGAAAATGACATCTGCTGACTACTAGTTTTCTAAATCAATTTTATTTATCAACCTGCATCTGAACTGCTCCTGTGCACAGGACACCTCCTCTGGAATATCTAGTGGCCACAGATTTGCATTGTGGTCCCGAGTGTTGGGAGTAATTAGTTACATGAAACGAAATACATAATTTAATTGCAAAATAAGTGTAACTGTAATCAGTTACAGTTACTGAGAAAGAATGCGTAATTAAATTACAGTTACTTATGAAAATTTTAACAATTACAAATGGGATTACATCTAAATATTCTATGTAAAAAGCTTAGGCCATATGTTGAATAATATTCATTTTGTTGCTTTGCATGTTTTGATGTGCACATTGTCTTCTTTTGTCATTTCCAGTCAAGGACTTGTGACAAAGTTTGATGCTGTTCTGATGCTTTTGACTGGTTCTCTCGTTTGAATTTGCAGCGCCCCATGTCTGCTATTAATGCTGCCTGGCATAAACATTTGAAAACAGTCGAGAACAGTCGAAAACATTTGTTAGAAATTTAAATAAGTAATCAAATGTAATAAGTGGCATTACTTTGATAAAGCAATTGAAGTATTTACATTATTTACTACATTTTAAGTAGGGTAATCTGTAATCTATACTGGTGGTCCCTGAGTTACAGAGAACACAAAATGAATTGAGGACATGCACAGTGTGAGTACAATATCAGTTAAAAATAATTTAGTTTTTGTAAAAACCCTTTATTGACACAGGAGCCCTCAGTCCAGGGCTGCAGGGTAATGAAGGAGGATTCACTGATAAATTCACTTTGAATTAACTCAGGACAAGATGTTCGACCCTGTGAGGTTCTTCCTTTTCTCTCTTTCCTGCCTTGATTATTGTCTTGAATACTGAATTAGACTAATTCTACCGATGAGATGGGTAATCATGCTTTTTGTTGACATTACCATTACAGAGCCATTTGTAGATTTTTATAACTGTACCCATATACAGAGTCACTACAATGCAAATGTTTTTAATTTGAAAAAAAAAAAGTCTTACCGAATTAGTACTTCTCTTAAAACACATTACTTTTGCACTCTACTATTCCCCTTACTGCACATTATGAGTCTTCATATGATTATAAAATGATAATATATTTTAATGCTTAAACATAGACAAAAACTATGTTGAATGTTTTATTAAGGACATCAGCTATCTGATACCTGGACTGAGAGTGATGAGAACTCAAAGCAGAGAAGTTGCTCGAGCTCAAACCTCTTACTGGAAAAAAAAAAAAAAAAGGCAAGGAGAGCCAGTGTAGGCAACAAGCTTTAATCATCAGTAAATACATTTCAAGCCATTGTGCCAGATGTTTGTTTTTTTTTTTCAAGTCTTTTGAAATAACTTCATCTTACAAATTACAAGATAAGGTGACCAGTGTCAAACAAGACGCATTTGAGTGGAGGCTTGTTGTCAAGCATATTATATAATATTTAGCTCTGCAATAAATAAATAAATAAATAAATAAATAGAAGACAAAAGTTCTTTCAGACTTCCTGTTTGTATGTACATCACACGTGGTTTGGTTGCTTTTGACAAACATGCACAGACATAAACAAACACACCGAGCTGCATCCTCAGCACCTGTAAGGCAGTGCAGGCTGTCCCATCCTTACAGGGTGCACAAACACCCCACCCAGCAGCAGCCTCTCCCCCCAGCCCAGCAGCTTGTTGAGGGTGAAGCTGAACGGTGACAGCAGGGTCTGCTCCTTCACCTCGGCTCTGCTGCACTTGCTGTGGGAGGGACTCTGCTCCCTGTGGACGTCCTCCTCCTGCTTAAAGGAGCAAGTGTCAGTCTGTGTCTTTGCCTCAGGCCTCCCTCTCATCTCCCTACTGTGGACAGTTTTGGACGTGGCGGTGCCATTTGCTTGCCCACCGCTGCTTGCTGTGGAGGGAGGGCAGATTCCCAAAGGGGTCAAAGACAGTGTGAGGCTCTTGCGTTTCTCTAGCAGAGAAGCAGAGGCTGCTGGGAGTTGGAGATGCATGGGCTTTGCTGCTGGTTTGATCAGCTCACTGGGGCTTGGTGCTGGGACCTCACATGGTGTCTGAATTTGCGGCTGGTTTTGATTGACAGTCAAATTAAGAGTCCGGAGTTTCCCTGACAGAGAGAGCTGCTGGTTTCCACTTCCGTCTGCAAGCGAGTGTCTCTGCAGTGTTTTGTTCGTGTGGTAGAAATTCTCCCTGTTCACCTGTTTGACCTCTGTGACACTGTCAGCCTGATGATTCCTGTTGTGACCAATGTGAGTATGGTTAACATCGTTATTGATTGAAGGCAGGCGATTATCCGGCTGCTGCATGAGGACGTCGCCACCACAGGCCTTCTGGCTCAGAGTGCCCTGAAAGTGCTGCAGCTGACCCAGGAAGTTGAAGTTTGGGGAAATGGAGGGCCGACGCTCTTTCACAAACCTTATAAGGGGACAGACAGGATGTGAGTTAGTGCTGAAGGTTTCCACCGCTCACATGCACACAATGATTGGTAATCTGCTTTGATACTCATTGTGGTCAGACAGCCTAGCGGTCTGGTTTAATTTACAAATAAACTGTCTTTTATGTATTTTATCAGTGCACAGTTGGACAAAAGATGCTACAATCACACACCAGTGTATGGCCGTTTATATTGACGATAATTCATGAAACCTCTCCTGGCCCCGCCCACAGTTGCACAGCTGATCATGACATTCACCCGGATTTAATCAAACCCAGTGTTTAAGTCTAAAAAGTACCATTTCATAATTAAGCAACTAATGCTAAAAAGCACAACATAATTTAAATGAACGATGTTAGATTTGTTTTTGTCCCACTTTCTGTGATTTTGCCTTAGGTTTGTGTTCTTTGTTTTCTTCCAGGTTATAACATGAATTTGATGAGCCAACAGGATTTGATCTATTGACACCTCTCAAGGTCAAACTGGCAGCAGAATGCAAAGAAGGATTTCCCAGTGGTCAGCTAAGGCCATCAGTGGTGCGCACAGATATTTGGAAGGGCAGGGGTGAAAATTAAAAGGGCCCCTTCTGTGCACTGGTGGGGCAGGGCCCCACCGGTACACTTGAGGCAGGTATGTCCAAAGTGCAGCCCGGAGGCCAAAGGCGGCCTGGCCCGGGGACTGACTTTTAATGGCCTGTCTCTCAAAATATAATCTATGTGGACCTCCACACAATATTCTTCAATTAAGCAAGTTCACTTTGTGTTTTGCAGCAATGTTTGTCACCTTTTAAAGTGCTGTGTCTTTGAAGATATGCAAGAAAGGCTTGCTATGTTATTGATTATTGGGTAACACTTTATAATAGCTACACACTTTAAGGCATTAGTTAAGCATTAACAAATACTGAATTCATCATTAGTTAAGCATTAATAAATACTGAATTATCATCTATAAAGCATTGTTCCTACATGAAAAGGGTTAGGGTTAGAGTTAGAGGTAGGGGTAACCCTAACCCTAAGGACTTTTCATGTAAGAAACAATGCTTTATAAATGATAATTCAGTATTTATTAATGCTTAACTAATGATGAATTCCGTATTTGTTGATGCTTAACTAATGCTTAAAAGTGTGTAGTTATTATAAAGTGTTACTGATTATTGATATCCCAATGAACTGTTGATTTTTTTTTAGGTCTAATATTATGTCACTGAAAATAAAATTGTAACTCTAATGTAGGTCAATGTGATTGTATTTTATTTTTACCCAATGCAAGAAGCAGCTGGCCCCCACATGTTTTCACATGACCTAATCTGGCCTCCATTCAAAAAAGACTCAAGAGGGCACTTTAGCACATGGCGTTTTGTCCATAGGGTACCAGAGGGGGCGATCTGACCTATTTTAAATCAACAAATAAAATTTTTTTTAAAAAGTCTTTTAAAAATCCAGGCCAGGGGACTACATTTTTTACCCATGTATAATCATGTGTTTTATTAATTTGCACTGTCCCCTTCTCCAAAAAACTAAACCTAACATGTACAGGGTAAAAATCCGGAGCTTCAGTAAGCCTGTTTATTACACTGGCAGATATGTTGAATTACTTCACGTGGCTTCATGTGTCCCAGCAGCGTACCTGTAGGCGTGGTCCAGGTCCATCCCCAGGCTGTACATGATGTAGGCCACAGCCAGAGCTGGAGAGCGAGAGATTCCTGCTGCACAGTGAACCAACACAGAGGCACCGGAGGACATGGCTGCATCTGCACACACACCACACTGACACATTTAGTAACACTACACCAACAAATAAACAGCTGGAACTCTCACTTACAACAACGTCTGCTTAAATCAACACAATTAATATTTGGACATGTAAGCAAGTCATGTGGGAAAAGTGGACTGTTTTTTGTGACGGAAGTGTTTTCATTTTAAAATAAGACGTTTTAAGATTGTGAAATGGCTTGAGGAGATTGCTGTTTTTGCAGTGATGCTGTGCATTGGTGAGTGAGAGTCTTTACCGATGAAGTGCAGAGCCTGTGGGATCCAGGGCAGCAGGTCGTCCCACAGGGAGTCATCAATGGGGATGCGAAGATATCTGGAGCGGGGCAGAAAGGAGGGCTGAGGGCTGCAGCGGCTCACACTCAGTACATAGGAAATACCCAGAGAAGCCAGCCGGTCCTACACATATATACACACACACGTGGATGGATGGATGGAAAATTGCATGAAATACTTGCACTTTTCATAGAAAAGGAAATGATGGTTGTCCTCTCTTACTAGATTTCTCTTGTGAATGTGAGGTCACTGTATTAACACTAATGCATGCGGTCATATTTCAGCAGCTCTGACAATACTGGCAGTGTTCCCCAGTGGTGGACGGTGACTTTTGTTTTCTGCAACTTCGTTAGATTCCACTGAGATGCCCAACTTGCAGAATCTCAACATGTGCGCATAAGCAGCAGATTTAAGTGCTCAAATTGGCCTGAGAAGGTAAAATTAGACTCGCTTTGATCACAGTAAAATGCTGCTTACACATAAATGCATCAGTCATTAAGAGGCTGTGCTGTGATAAAACACTGATAGGAGTCTAAACTGCAGAGAAGCAGCAGCTACCAGCAGTCTAGTCCTCGTCTTACCTGCGTCACGTCGCTCTCCGCTCCGAGATAGAGCCGCGGCAGGATGACGGACAACGGAGGCCGCTCCGCCTCTCTTTCCCGCGACCAAACCATACCTGCAGCACAACAGGCACCAACTGAAGTGAGCCACAGGCATATTTTACTGCAACTTTTGAGACAAAGGACAAAGTTTCCACGTTGCCCCAAATCTGGGTCTGTTGTATCAAAGCGCAGACAACGCGGCTCTCCTGCTACTTTTCTCAATCTGAGCACAGGGGGAGACGAACCAGTAAACTGTGAAATTATGCAGGGAGATTTATCACGCAGAATGGTGATGCTGCTGATTGCATAGTACTCACTGTGGGCAGAAATCGCCGGGCAAGTCCTCTCCTTGTAGCAGAAGCGTCTCTCAGTCAAAGGCTCGCTGAATGTTTCTGTCCGCTGCTGCTTTCTGGTGGAAACTCGTCCTCCGCCGCTGCTGCGTCCGCAGTCCTCACTCTGCCCTCGGAAACTGGCTTCTAAACGATGAGCTCATCCTCTTTCCAACAATAGATCTTGACTGGTGATGTCATCTTCAGCCAATCAGCTGCTTGCCTGACTTCCACAAGCGCAGACTGCATCGCCGCTAGTGATGGGAGTTCCAGCTCTTTTTAGGGAGCCGGATCATTTGGCTCGGATCAGCAAAAGAAATTTCAGCATCCAAATGGTTCCTCACGTTCAGGCTTTCATCATTTGACCAAATTTAGAAATGTTTTGAGCTATGACTGGTAGGCCTATATGTGCACATAACATACTTAAATTACCAGGTAATATCTAAACATTTTAATTTCCAGAATATTATTATTTTGCATTTAGCTTATTAAAAAAAACATAGACTAAAACATCAAATGCTATTACATGCATATGGTTGACGTTTTAATTCATACTGAATTATGTTGTGTATGATGGTATTCTGTGCTACAAATTAAAGCCTTTCCATGCTCAAGTCTGTTATCACCAAAGTGAGACATTTTTAGATCATATTAATTGTCATAGGTTTATCCATTTCATCTTGTATTGATTCATAAAACAAAAGGAGGAAATAAAAGGACATTAGTGGTCAGAAAGGAGCCAACTCCCATAGTCACTTAAAATTAGCTCATAAAGCCGACTCGTTCACAGATTACACATCACTTGGAGGTAGAGATGGAGTAGAAGCAGGCTGTCAGCCTCTAGCCTTGCAGTAAGCAAGTACAAGCACAATGTAGCTCACCATCTAGCTGCCTCATCAACAGTTCCAGCATTCCAGTGCTGGTTTTGCACAGATGTCTCAAGATCTTCAACAGAAGTGTTTGATACCTAATTTGACTGATTGTCTGGCTGTAGTATCCACGCCGGTGCATTCTCTGCACCACTTACCACTTGCACAGTGCAAATTTAACATTTCATCTTTGTTGTATTTTCTTTTGTCTTGTGGTTTCTCCTGGATGCATAGATTTACAAACAACTCATCATCATTGATCCCAAACCCCTTCATAAATTTTCCTCTCAAATGCAAGTTCACATGCTCTGGGATTAAATCAGGAGGGGCAGAAAAGATTGGCAGAGGTACAAAAAGATCCATTGGAAAAAAAAATGTAGGCGATAACTGAATCTGACAGGATCAAGACAGTGAATGTGTTTTGATAAATGCAATAAATAATAAGTTATTAGTTATTAGCAAACCAAGCCCGGCTTACTAACGGTCCAGACATCAAGTCTTTCCAAACTGCGCTGCAGTTAAATTGTGTCCACCTGATTAATTGTATTTTTTGGGTAAATGGAAATAAGCAGCACTAAAGCACAATGTCACATGCTCTTTTTTTTTGCCACAGTTCATCTTTGCAAGTTTACACTAGATCCATGTGATACGGACAGAAAATCATGTCTTGTATTCTCCGGTTAAATGGTATATAGACCTATCTCTGTATGAATGGGCTAAAATGTTGAGTAGTAAGTCAAATCCACATTAAAGTTGTCACAACAGGGTGGAGCAATATGGATCTAATCGAATATCACTGTATTGACATTGCAACAATATTGTACCAGGTATGCAATAGCTCACCTATTTTGCTTCTACAAAATATTAACACAGTGAATTTCTTGGTAAGTAATCATCCGTAACGTAAACATATGACTAAGTGGGTGAAGGCAAATATTAACACAGCTATAACAGTGTGGTAAGGTCAGAAAGTTAGATCACTCTCCTGTAGCGTAGGTTTTAAAATCAAGAAAGACAACATTTATGCCATGCCACAATGTAACGCTATTACAAAAACCAGCAAGAACCTCTGGTTCACTCTCACTTTTGGGTATCCATAATACGGTTTTGATCCCATAACTACCGCAACTGTTAATGCTGCTTATATTCTTTTTCTTATGTCCATTGGAACCTTCGCATTGCCAAATACCATGCAACATGAAAACCAAGAAGCTCATCTTGGCTAACGATGCATATAAAGCTGAAAACAAGATTGGTATTTGAAGTATTTTAAATAGTTTCACTGAACGAGTCTTTTAAATCAGAACAACGATTTAGATGATTAGGGTTTGCACAAACAGACATGATTTTATGAAACCTTATTAAACACTCTCACCAAGAAGTCCCATAAAATCATCCCTGACTCATGAGCCTATTCTGGTGGCACTGGACGGTTTCTGTAGTGTTGTCTGTGTGTGGTCCGTATTTGAAAATGGAAATTTTTTAAGTATGTATGTATGAAACAGAGGATGGATATCCAAAACTGGGCCTGAACTGAAGATTTGTGGCTGAAAACCGTTGCCTGTTGTTCAAAACTGGGGCTCTGACCTTTGTTTAGCTTTGCTGTCTTTGTGGACATTTGATCTTCTTAATTATTTAAAACTGGAATTTTTTTTTAAAAAAGGTTACTTTTGTAGAAAAAAAGCAAGTTTAATAAATAAATGGAAGAATACATTAGGGCAAAAATTCTGTTTTGATTTAGAGCTGGCAGGGTTTTATCAGAAATACTTAGTTCACTGTGCTACAGTTAAGGGCTGAACAAAAATGGAAGGAAACAAAAGATAAAACAAGTTTTGTTTTGTTTTCAGTCGTTGGCTAGTTTTACAGCATGAAACAGAGGACGGACATCCAAATCTGGGCCTGAACTGAAGATTTGTGGCTGAAAACTCTTGTCAGTTTTTCATTTCTTCCATACTGTGAATTAGTTGACAGTGAAAAAGATTTTGTTCCTGGTATAACAGAGTAAAATGTTCCTTACTGACAAAGTCTCCTGGTGTGCGCTCTCCCTTGAGTTTAAGTGATGTTGTTGCCATTTGGCAGATTACTGTGTGGATTAGGCATGGGATTATTCACCTTGCATGGTTTGTTGTTTCTCAGTGGTAAACGGCTTTAGTGGTAAAGGTCAGTGGAGCTGGTCTAGGTGTGGTCATCCTGATTATAATATATGACTTCTATGAATATTCAGCAAAATTTCTTCAGCTTTTGTGACTGGCAGACAAATCTCTCTACGTTATCTTGATCATCTCTGGACCACAGATTAAATGATTTATATTATGGGGGAAAAAATGCAATACACTTGATGTAAGTAGCTACAAAATAAAATACATTCTGTTTCATTAGGCCTAGATAATTGGCACCAGATTGGCACCATGACACTGTTTTACGAGCCACAAGCATCTTACGTGTTAAGTCCTGCAATCTAATGCCATTGGCCAAAAAGGTCCTCCACCTAGTGGTTCTTTGTGCAACTTCAAATATCAATTCCAACTGAAGCTCAGTAGCCTTATAGTTCTTCATAGTTCTCTCCTGCAACTTAATTTTTAAATGGATTGGCTCAAAATGGAAGTGTTAGTGAAAAGAAGGGAAATAATTGATTCGTAGTGCACTTTAAAAAGCATATTTCTTAATCTGCGATTGGAGGTATCAAGCACCAAATGAAGTAACAAGGCTTTGATGATAAAGTCCAAACTGGGTTGCAAGAATTCTTGGTTTTGTCAAGTTGTTGAGTCAACAGATTTGCATTTCGAGTCCACACACAACAGACAGTAATTTTAATATACTTTCCAATGTTCTATCAACTAGATTTGTCATATTTCTGAGAATTACAGTATTTTAAATCTATCATTAAGTCACCAACTGTGCTTAAAATGACCAACTGTAAACTAGAAGGCAGAGCCCATCACTGTTAATAAACACTTTTAATTGTTATACTAAGTGATAAGGAAGTGGGGCTCACACACAGAGTGAAGTCCCACCCCTGCCAACATGGAAAACTCTCTGTATGTACCTGATTTCCTCCATTCTGTTGAATCGTGTTGACCACCTGCAGTGCATTACATGTGCTGACAGCAAATCTAAACACAATCAGCGTGACAGAGGACAGGAGACGTCATGTTGGATATATGGCATAGTTTTACTTTCACATTTTTTTTTCATTACAGAGTAAATCTTAATTCTAACACAGGTATTGGACAGGTTCTTAACACCGATACATGAGGCTGCATTAGCTAGTTGATACTGCATAGACACACACACACAAACTCACATACACACTCACAGAATGACAAAATGACCACATTTTCCACTACAAAGTTCAATGTCCTGTGATTGCCGTGCAGCCACAGAATGTAATGTGACCATGTATTAGAAATGTCTTTAAGGTTTTTTTCTTACCTGCTTACAGCCACACCCACATTCACACACATATACTGAGTCCCCTGTAGTTGTAATGGACATCTGGATGTCTTACATCCTGTCCTGACCCACACCATCAGTGCTTGTGCGTGAAAGAAAGCCCGGGAAGAGTTTGAAAGCTGTGGATCTAAACATGATGAGGTTGTTGAACATCTGTGTTCTCTAAGCTTTACTGTAGTGGTTGTGTGCAAGTGAGATTTGTTGGTATTGATCTCTCCTACAGATGTTTGTTTGGAGGAGCAGGACTGTGTTCATTATGCAGATCAGATGATCTCCCTGTCCACCCTGGGATGGAGCAAGAGCTCAATCGAGCTGCTGCAGCAGCTCGATTGAGCTTCTGGCAGAGCTTCACTATCTGACTACAAAACAGTAACATCCTTTAGATGATTATGGTGCATGTATTTGTGCCCTATTCTGATCAAAGCTAAGGCTGAGCACGTCTATAGAAGGAGAATCAATAGGACTTATTATAGACACTGGTGCAGCAACCGAAGCTTGCACCCAGACTTGAGCTACAATTGCTCTCGCTGCAATGGGGTGGAGAACTTAATCAGTTTGTTAGTCCTCTTCAATGAAGTTTTCTCTATTAAATAAAAGCATACCGCTTAAAAATACTTAGAATAAAGCAAAAATCTCACCTCCTCTTGTCTTAAAGACAGAGGCGCGCAAAGGTGAAATTATGTTTTATCAGAAGTATTTTTTAAAAAGAACATTCCAGTTCTACAAGAGGTGACTACAGTGATAAAAACTGTTTGGCTGGTTTGTCCAGAGGACATCTGACAAACTTCCCCCCTCACAGATGCTTCCTTATGCTTTCCCATAGAAAGCAGCGGGAACCATCTCTCAGACGATGGATGAGAGTCGAAAGACCATTATAGCATGACAAGTCTCATCGCTGTACCTGTCATCTACATAGTGTCCATTCTGCACCATCCTCCTACCGAGTCTTGGGTCAGATGATCACAGCTGTTCTAAATAAGCAAGATGGGAATGTCTCAGAAAGCAACGAAGTAATACACTGGCACATATTTACATACACATCAATAACATACGAGTGAATTAATACATTGAAATGAAGGGCGACTCTTTACAGGGCTTCAGGAGAGGAATCAGGTCATTCAGAGATAAAGTGAGGGGGCTAATGCTGGAGGGCCTGAAAGAAGATCCCAATGCCCGCAGCGCATTTCCACTTGGAATGCTGAACAGAAATGAGTGGGCAGCAGCAGCAGAGATCAGAATGCTGAACGCTCAGGTCTGACTTCATCAGTGGGTCCCACCAGAACCGCAAGGAATCATGGAGGCCCCCTTTACTCGTGAGTGTGTGAATGTGTGGGGAGGGGAGAAGTGCATGTGTGCGATTAATGTCTTCACCAATTTTACTTCAAGGAATGTTCTACCAATTCAGATCAAATGTCTCTCTCTCACTTACACACACGCACGCACACACGCACACACACACACACACAGCATCAGTACAACAGAGCTGTCAGGATGGAGCAAATTGGGACCCCAGCACAATTATGGGACACACACACACCCACACACACCCACACACACTTACTCGCACGCTTGCACGCACACACACGCACACACGCACCAGCTACACAGGTAAACACCAACAAAATCAAGAATGTAGCATCATGTTAATAAACAAGTAGAAGATGAACTGGAATCAGAATCTGGGACAAGAATAATGACAATAATATTGCCGCTGCTGCTAGCAGCTGCTGCTTTTTCCCTTATGTAGGTTACAACTTTTTTTACTCAAAGATTCTTTGTTGGAGGGAGGAGGAGAGGTGCGGCAGGAGGGCTCAAGGGAGAGGTCGCTGGTGGGGATGGTGGGAGTACTGGTCACGGTAGAGGTGTGGACTCTAGAACTGTTGGGCCAACAGCTCGCAGAGACGCCGAGACACAGAGTCCTTGCTGCAGCGCAGAGTCAGACGGTACATCTGCACGCACACACACACACACACACACACACACACAGAGTTAGGATTTGTTCCAGGATAAAATACGTGAGGTCTGATTGTGAA
>JAPQLA010000009.1:23695520-23715102 GCA_029822935.1 Naso vlamingii
CACACACACATACACACACACACACACACACACACACACACACACACACACACACACACACACACACACACACACACCAACAGGGAAATGGAGAGAAGGGGAAGAAGAGAAAAAGACGAAAGACAGTCACATACACAGCAAGATAAAAAGAACAGACAAGTGTAGCAGACCTGCCAACCATGAGGAGCAGCCGATAAATGCTTTCATGGTCACCCAGTGGGGACTGTCGTGGGATGTCAAGCCAATACAAACTACCAGACTGTGTTTTCATTCCCTGCTTTGATTCAGCCTTAAAGGGATGCTTCAGTATTTCACTTCTCAGTTCACTTTTTTGTATTCTCCATCCAACTGAAAATCCACCAACTGCTCCAGGACGAGTAAATGTGAAATAGAAACAAGTTTGCGTTTGTTTTTTCTTACCTTTTTTTTCTAGGCCCAACACAAGACAGCCAGTATCATTCAAACAACTTTGTGTGCCACTGTTATAATTCTTGTGGGTCCCTCAAACCTCCTTTTAAATGACTTCATGTAAGTTGTAAATGACAGCAAGCTATGATTGGTTGGGGACCGACGTGGAGTCTGTCATGTCTCTGGCATGTAACCTTAGACCATCTCCAGTCTCTAGGCCAAGCTAACATTTCTGTACCATCCAGAGAAGAAATAGCGAATGCCCAACTATTTAATAGCTGGGATTAACTAGACAAAAAAGCAGTATTACCACAAAGTTTTTATATTTGTATGACTCCGTGAACCAGTCAAATTGCAGTTCACTGGCTAAATCCTAACTCATTCATACTGTCCAGATCAGGCTCTAAATAATCCACCCAGAACATCATGACATCATGTTGAAGTTGACCTTTTGGATATAAAATGTCATCACTTCATAATTTTATCCTATTACTCATTTGTCAGAAAGTTAGTCATAATTTACGTATGAATTCTACAGTAATAAGTGCAAGCGTGTCTTGTGAGGTCAGAGCAACCTTTAACTATCAAAATCTAATTAATTCATTCTTGAGTCCAAGAGGATCATTTGTGCCAAATGTGAAGAAATTCACTCAAAGTTCTCCTGAGATTCACGGGAACGGGACGAACAGATGGAAAGACGGACAACCCCACAGCCTCCGATCAGGTCTGCCGCTGGTGCAGTCCAAAAAATCAGCCGAAAGCAAAGAAATGATAAAGGCCCAGGGACTGACTGAAGTCAAAGCATCAATGAGCTGATTGAGGTTTTCTAACGTTTTTTTCTATTTTAAAAAGGGTGCAGTATCTGATTACATACGTCTCAAGGTTGACAGGTCTATATTAGACAAAGATAGAGCAAAGAAAGAGAGAGCCAACTGAGCAACAACCAGCATGGACACAACACAAGTAGTTGCATAGTAGTCTAACAGCGCAAACACACCACATACACCACAGTTATTTACAATAAACAGAAACACCAACACATTCAATACAGGATGCTTCCCATGACGGTCAAAGTTTTGACCACTCTAATATCACGGCTTCTGTTTGAATAGATTTTAATTTTGACTTTTAAATGACATTTTTTGTTTAAAAATAAAAAAAAAAGCCAGGAAACTGAACTTGATACGAACACAGAACAGTATCACAGAAAAGTATGCACGCATTTCTGCGCTCTGTGTGACCACTGGGCTGTGACAAGTGTAATCTCGACCTGTAGGTAAAATTTACTATTGTGATTTTCCTCTCGATGATGTAATAGCGAACAGGTGGTGGCTGTCGGTGCAACAGCCACTGGGGCCACGGCAGCACACAGCTGTCTGACCTACAGCTCAACTTTATAACTCAGCCACTGTGCTGGGCAACAGCATCTGTAGGATTGTCCACTGCAACAATTTGGCCAAAAATAACACAAATAATTCAATAAAATAAACAAACCAAACTAAGTAGCCTAATAAAGCACTTGGCCTAACTAAGATTGCGATTGAGAAAGAGAATATTGTGAACAGACTGTGGTCTCAGACCTGTATGACTCTCCAAGATGCATGGTGCACTAAATGCAGGGCTGCTCAGGATAACACAGCCATTTCTGAGAGAGCAGGGAAGCTCTGTCAATTTTAGAAATCATTTTAAAGTTTTACTGCTTGTTTTTCAAAGCACCCCACAGTTTGGCTCCCTCTTATTTATCCAAACTTTTAATCCCCCGCACCCCACTCGGGTCCTCTGATCGGTCCCTTCTTGTTGTCCCTCAGACTCAACAGAAGCTTAAGGGTGACCGTGCTTTCTCTGTTGCAGGTCAAGTCTGTGGAATAAACTGCCTCACCGTGTCAGATCTGCGAGCTCTGTCGAGTCATTCAAAGCACAGCAACTAAATTTTCGTCTAGCAAAAAAAACCTGCTCTCGCAAAATTTGAATTGTGTAGCTGTCCAGTCACATGCAATGCTCCAGTTCCCAGTGAGCTACAACAGCAAGAGTGACATGGAAAAGACAGGGACACTGTATATGTTGTTCCGCTGCTGTGAATGGATGGACCTCGATGAGAAAGTAACATATACTTTTGCATTCGGAAGACCAGGTTTAGAGTTTAAAAAAAAAAAAAAGTTCAACTGGACAATAATGTCAGTGAACTGTTGTTTTAATGATTGCACCTACGATCATAAATGTATGATTTATTTCCTTTCCTCTGACCCTTTTTTTTTTCACATCCCCTTCACTCCTTTAATTTAATAGATGCATCAGTTAGAGGAAAGACTTGCAGGTTTCCTCTAGCACTATCAGCAAGCTTTGTTTGCAACCACCTTAACTGGACTGGACTGGACTTAGGGTGGATTCCATGTCTGCTCAGCAAGAGATGACGTTTCACCTTAAGAAGCCGTCGTCATTCACAGCAGCAGGAGGTGCAGCAGGTCCTGCCTCAGAGAACACATCTACCAAAAGACTGCCAGCACTGGCCGGAGCAGCACCAATGGGGGCAGCAGAACGAATCCCGAGGAGGTCTGCTGAAGGTGATGGGGTGGACTGGAAAACAGAGGAAACTTGCAGTAGGGCCACAAAACTGAAGTACTTTTTGATACAGCTGCTTCTATGCATAAAGGCAAATGAAAGTAACCCAGCAATTCAGTTTATGTTTGAAGACAGCGAGTCCTCTTACAGCGTTGGAGGCAGCCATGGCTGCTGTGTCTGGTCCCCGGTCACTGCCTCCATTCAACTCTCCGCCCTCCCTTTTGCTGTCTTCAAGCTCTGTCACAGACACGGCACCTGGCCCCTTTTTCTTCTTCAGCTTAGCCAGGATCGAAGATTCCCTCTCTGGGAATGGGGGCATCTCTTCCAGGACAGTGGCCTGAGTGAACATAGAGGATAAAGTGAGAGAGCGGCCAACATCTGACAAAAATACAGAGTTCAGAGTTTACGGACAACACATTCCACAAGAACACGACTGCAGGACTCCAGGCTATTACCATATTTTTAAAGCAAGATCCAAAAGATTCAAAACTGTTTCTGTTGTGCAGGAACAAGGCTCATCATCTGCACCTGAGTTCAAGGTGTTTTTGTGAGCACTGGTATGTGCACATTTGCGTTTTCACTATGGACCTGAAACTTTGATAAACATCCTCTTGCTAAAGACAAACTTAATTTTGAAGAACAGAAAGAAGCTTCTGGGAGCCAAATTCAGCCAATTTGGTGGGGGGTGGGGAAGGAGGGAGTCCTCACAAAAATGCATGTACTTGATGAAAAACAAGAGATGTAACTGGGAATATTTACTCACCACAGTTATTGTTTGCACCTGCTAAATGCATCTTACTGTGCAGCAATAAGCTGTGTGCAACATGAACAGTTTGGGAAATTTTTGACTGTGTAATGGAAATGTATGAAATGTAAAATAGTGCTCCATGCAATGTCAGAAATTAGTGGGGGCAAAGGGCAAAAGTGCCCCAAAGAAATCTCAAAATGCCCCTCAAAACTGTTACCCTGGGGCAAATTTTGCCTCTATGATTTTGATCACTCAATTCACTTCATTTCCATCTCCCACATTAAGCACCTTAAAAGCGATCGGCAGCAGTGATTTAAAACAAAAGATGACAAAGAAATAGAAAACACAGAGACACATGCACGTGCACACGCGCACACACACAAAATTGCAGCATTGTCTCGTAAACAAAACTTTGCCTGGCAGACGCGAGGCTGCTGGGTGCAGTGATGCAACATGGACTGGTATCTTAAAAAAGAGACTGTTAATCTGCCCCCACCCAGAATGACAAACAAAGCAACCCAAATCCGGCCCTTCGACGCTGCCCCCAGCAAAAAGAAAGTTGCCGGTGTACTGGAATGTTGAAAAATATAACATTAGAGCCCTGCCTCGCTAAAACAGCCGACAGCAACAAGTTGCTTAAGGTAAGTAATGTTAACACTGATTCTAACGCTGTTGTCTTCTTGTCTAGTGTACGTTAGCAAGTTGCCTTCAGTGGTAGTAAAACTGGTAACATCAGAAGCCTAAATGTCAGCAAATTAACACTAATGTTACAAGCTGGCTGCATGGGGATCTTGCGGACTGGTGAGAGTGATTCTAGAATGAATTTTTTGTCTACTAACATTATTTAGTTGGCTTTTTTACTGTAGTGATTTTATCATCCATGCTCCAATGAGAATTGTACAAATTAGTTCTGCAGTGTGTAAGTCTATGATCATGCGGGCTGTGCCAAAACTGCTGGTTTTTATGAAACATCACGCGAGGTGTGTGTGTATCAGCCTAGTCTAGATTGATATGTATATTATAGAGCACACCGACCGATACATGCAAACCTGCATAAACTTTCAACTGATGACAAAATTTCAATTTGCAGGGGGGGCAATATTTGCTGAAGGAGAAAAGTATGTGTCAAAATATAATTCACTTCAAATACTGTGGTGCTAGAGAGTTTCCTGGCCTACACATTATATTCTTCAGATTTAAGAAAACTTCTTTGTTTGGTACAGATGCCTGGAACAAAACAAAACAAAACAAAAAACTACACACCCTAATCATTTCAAATTTCTTTTCAATAAAATTTAGAATAATGGTGTGAAAGTAATTATTCCCACTAAAACTATAAAAACATACCGCAATCACAAGATCAGTCAAAATGATCACAGTTAGATATTTTTCTGAATCATGCAGCCCTAATGTTGACACAAGACGGACATTACTAATATCTGCATTTCAATCTGGACCCATTTCACACTTACACAGCAACTTTATGCAAATATATCTATCTTTTTAACAGTGCCCCTAAAAATTTTGAACATGCCCCCATTTTTTCAATACTGGGGCCAAAAGTTGCCCCCCAAATATTTTTTTTATTTCCTACACCGGCCACATGCAAATGTTATTTTCTCATCATTTAACTGGACCTGAGCTGAGTTTGCTTGGTCTGACAGGTTTATCAAAACTAACCAGGACATCGGTGCTGGCGATGGAGGAAAGCTTCAGATACTCGACAGCACGCTGTTGCAGCTCCACGTCTGAATTGCGGATCTGGCTGTCACAGCGCAGAACCTCTTGAATGGTGGCCTTGGTCTCTGGGAACAGGTTGATAAACTTGATGTAGGCCGACAGAAGCAGGGCACGAGTGGGTACGGAACACAGGTGGAACTTGGAGTGGAGAAGGTTGAACTGGACCAGAGGGCTGGATGACAGGACAGCAATGTTACTATTTATCATTTCAGAGCTGTCAGCTTAGTGCCTTGGAAGATACAATGTACCTGGAGCGAGGATCACCAGCAATGAGGTTACCAAACTCTCCCAGAATGTAGCCTCCAACCTTCACCATGTTCTCGTGGCAGGCAGGGGCCTGCAAGGCCTGGAGAAGACAGCATTTCAACTTACTGTTTTCTAATCATTACAGCACTAAAAACCAGATTTAATCTCCCCTAATTTCTTAAAAAAATGCAGTGCCTGAGTTTACGTAACACACACTATGATGTGCAGCAATCCTTCAACCACAACACAAGCACTACACAGCTAAAGCCCTCTTAAGCAAAATTCTAACACTTACCAAAGTGATTTGTTAAAAAGTTTTTTCCATCTATATAATTTGTATTTGTTATCACCATTTTTAGTGCTGAACTCTGGGATCTCTGTAACTTCAGCAGTGGTTTCAAATCTAAAACCTGCTTTGCCATTGTGTCCTTCTGGTAAAGCAATACCAGTGTTAGTAGAACACCACATACTTTAAATGGACGCTCAGAGTAACTCAATTAAAAACTAGAAAATTTCTCTTGGAAATTTTGTGTGTGCCTGATGCTTTGTGCCGGATCACCAAACCAGTGGTGCCATTGCTCAGAAAATATTATTTCGGCAGTGTAACCAAATGACTCAAGCAGGGCTACACCTGACACCTGTTTTTTTTCTGTGGAATGAGCTTGACCCTTGCAGTACGTTGGAGCCCTCCTTCAGCAACAGTACGTCCATGCTGACATACTAAGTTAGCTGTTAACTTGAAGAGACCAAGCTAAATGTAACGTGTTGCTCCTCTTCGTGTTTTGAACAAAAAATTAATGACCAATCACAACGAGGAGATCCACACGTGTGATGTAGCGTTACGTACAAGCATCTCAATAATGTTACCGAAGCCGAGGGAATAAACATAGGATGACTGCAGCTGTTCAAGTAACAGAGATAACGTTAACATTAACCCTAACCCTACACTCAACAGGACATTAACTGAACGGTAACGTTAATAAGCAGCAAATAGCGACAGTTACCAAAGAAGCTGCTCTCAGATAACATTATCCATCAGCTATCCATTTTAAATTAGTAATATATATCCACATATAATGTTAGACCATCATTACTTCCACTCCTGTTACCGATTCTTTCTTGGCAAGACCGACCTGCTCTCCTCTGCTTCTGATTGGCTAATACAATGGCTTTGGCTGAACATGTTAGATTGGACAGCCTAAACGGTACTACAACAAAAGACACGTGGAATTGTTTTTATTTTTTTCCCCTCTCATTTTTCCAGTTGACAGAAATCGGTCGTAGCTACGAAGAACTTTAAAAGCTGTCCATTATAACCTCTGAAGAACAAAAATGGCACAAAAATAAAATCGTAACATCTCAAAAACGGTAAAAGAAAGCAAAAACATGTGAATACAAGATTATTAGTTCCAAGTCTTCAGTCTTGTTTAAAGTTTGAATGAAGTCTGTGGCTGAAGCTATGTGGAAGCAGTACAAGTTTTAAGAGGGGTGGGTTTGATCATTTTTGCGAAGTTTTTCCATGATTTCCCATTCATTCTTATGGGAAGTTTTTTTTTTTCGCAGTTTTTGCGAACACCGTTTTACAAATCGCTACCAAAAGCCACAGCACACCATTCCCAATAATTCAGCACGTTTTGATATATGTTTTATGTATGTGCACTCAAAGCTGCGGCATCATTCACTTTGTGTCCCTCTCAGTAACGTAATCTTTTTCTACGACTACCCTTAAAAATATTATATTAAGATTTCATATAATGATACCTCAAAGACCGTCTTGGCAGCGTAGCCCTGCACATCGTCTCGGTTGATGACGATCTGAATGACACGATACCACACCTCTTCACTGACGTAGTCTCCAGCAATGCGGATGAGGTTTAGGATGGTGTCCACGTACCACGAGTAATCAACAGCATACTTCTCTGCAAGTATGGCCACTTTCAGCACCTGCATGAGGAAAACATCAGTTGGTGTGTAATTTTTAAAAATTTTCCATTGTGAATTTATTTAGGACATTGCTGAGTGTCAGAAGTGTTAGAAATTGTTTTGTTTTGCTGTATTAATACATTTTCTACAGAATTTCTTTATGTTCATAAAGGATAAGAGATAGAATAACAGAGCTGGTTATAGAATAGATAATAGAGCCGGTGTAAAATTAATAATCTAACTAATTCTCACATGGTATTTGGAAAGGAACATAAAGCATTGTACAAAATGTTTCTTGGCACACAAACACCCACCATCTCTTCTCTGATGGAGTAGTCCGCTGTCTCAAGGTAACTGAGCATCTCAGCTACGATCTGCTTGGCATTGCTGCGATCGCACATGGCATACAGCAGATCAGCTGCCCTCTGTCGGACACTGACATCCCTCTCAGTCTGCAGGGACACAGAAAGACCAACAGTGAGGGAAAGTAGGAGAGAGAAGATGTAACAAAGGCAGTGACAGACTGGCGCGGCTTAAAGACGCACTGCTTGGTTCTGTGTAAATGTGTAAAGAAACAGAGGGCGGGTTATTCACGAGCCTTCAATGTCGAGCTGACGCAGGGTCTCTGTGCAAAATGGCTAGAGAGAGAGAGAGTTATATTTATGTATTTATAGTTTAAAAAATTTTTCCATACTTTTATAATTCTTACTATTATAATTGTACCTTCATTTGTAAATGTGTAATGGCTTAGGAAATATTGTGACTTTACAGTCATGCCAATAAAGCCTGTTAAATTGAAATTGAATTCAGAGAGAGGGAGAGAGAGAGAAAGAAAACAAATTCTACAGATATAAACATTCAATCTGTAGTGAAAGCTGTGATGTTAAAGGTACGGTGTCCACATAAAGATCACTAGACCACTTCAAGTATCTGTTTTTGCATGTAACTGCATACACCGTTGTTCCTACGCATCGCACTCGGCAATGTGGCTGCTCTGTTATCATGGGCACCAAACTGAAAAGCGAGATGTTCTGCCCCTGTGGCCAGCCTTACGCTGTGTGATTGTCAAGGGAAAAGTTACAGAGGCTAAATGAGGCAGTGGAATTAGGCCAACTGGCACAAGTCTGACTATTATTTAAGGATTTAATCACAACATTTTCAGGCCTGATCTCTGTTGAATGTCTGTCTTTAGTCAAAAGTGTGATGCATCACCTTGAGGGCGTTGATGACGGTCTCAATGTGAGTCTTGACAGCTTCGTGGGAAAACTCTGAGCTGGCCAGAGTGCACATACTCTCCAGAGCCAGGTAGCGCAGGTTAGTCTCTCTGTGCTGCAGGAACTGACCCAGCTGGTTACAGGCTCGCACCAGCAGGTTTGGCTCACTGCACAACAAAAACAATAGTTGCTTTTGTTGCAAAACATAAACTGGTAAAACATCATTCTGGTTATAAAAAAGCATATCAACAGGTCACAGACAATTGAAATTTGATTTCATGAAATTAAATACAAAAAAAAGAAAAAAAAAATCTTCAGAAACAGTAAAGATCTGAAAATTAATTCATAAGGGGCATGATGTCCATGATGCTTGTCTTACTGAATAAACGCTGTCCTGCAATAATAAATCAAGTATGAACATGCATTAAGGTTAAACCCACTATCATTCCTTAAAGATCATTTAATATTCTGTGATAGGACAGCTGAAGATTGGACAGGAAACAGGGGAGAGAGAGGACATGAGAATGACATGCAGCAAAGGGCCACTAGGGGGAACAGAACCCATGGCCACGGCAGTGAGAACACAGCGTTTGTGCATGGGGTGCCTGCACTACCATCTGAGCCACTGGGTGCCCCTTTAATCCTAAATTAAAATAAACATTGTCTTATTTTCTTTTATAAAATGCTTCTTCGTCTGAGACACACGTGTAGCCTGTCATAATATTTAGGTCATCTTCGATTATTATTATACCTTCATTTATTTAAAGTTCCAGCAGAAACACTACACTGAATATGTGACACTGCTGAGTTACTGGATTAGGTCATGTTGTTGCTCAGAATGCTCACCTGTCATAGTGGATGATAAGTGAGATAGCCTCAAACAAGATAGCATTCTTGGCATTGGAGTGCTGCACCTTCTTGGATTTAGGTGGCTCCTGAGCCTTATTGAGGATGGTTTCTAGACACTCTACTAGACGGCCCTTGACAGCACCATCTTCTGGTGGAGGGTAGCACTGCAGCAGGCGCAGCAGCTTGCAGGAGAGCCATGGTGCTGGGACAAAGTAGTAGGTGTAATCCTGGAGGTCAGTGGAGGCCGACGACACAATCTGGAGAACCAACAGAGTATTTCTGAGGATTTCACAATGGAGCATTTAAAACTGAACCTCTGCACGACACCACTTCACAGTCTCAGCAGGTACAGCTTACTATTTACAGGAAATACTTTTTTGGACAGATATGACTGACTTGGTAATGAGCTTAGTGGGAAGCCTTGCTTTTATAATTACCATCACTGATTGGCAGTAGGGACGCACTGATCAGATACTGATATCGAGTATCGACCCCAGTATTGACTTAATAGCTGGATCAGGTACCGGTGACAACGGGCCTGTTCCACAGAAACAACCTATTCACTTTAATGCGTGCAAGCACATTACAACACGCTACTGCAGCACGCGTACAATTAAATCCTGCTGCAAGCCTCTCTAGCCAGAACTGTGCAGCAGCAGCGGCCAGCAGCAGAATCACTGCACAGAGTTGCTGAAGATACCGAGACATTTCACTGATAATATGAGGACATTAAGGAGATTTGAACAGCAGGACGACAGCGGAGGATTATTTTCTAAAGCGAAACACAAAAAGCAATTGAGCTAATAGAAAGCTAACACAGAACTTGATTACCTGAATGAAAGAGACAGTGTTTGTTAGCTGTCACTTGCAGCCCTTCATCTACCTGCTCCTTCTCGTTCCATGACTTTAACAGACAGTATAAAACTATACCCAGAGATACGCTATGTAAAATTGATCCACTGTCAACAAATGCTGAAAATGACTGTTGTTCTGCTCCACAAACTTTTTTTTTTTCCCTCCTGGGGGTGGGAGGGGGGGGCTTTTGTCTTTATATTGTCTGCACAGCCTCTTTTCCCTCTGTCCAAGACAAATTTCTCCCAAGGGAGACAAATAAAGATACCCTGAACTTTGATACCTTGAACCTTGAAGCAAAGGGCCACTGGGTGAAATCGAACCCAAGGCCCCTGCAGCAAATATGGGACGCCAGCTCTACCGACTGAGCTATCGACACATTTTTGATGATGTCTTTGAGCCAAAACATTGTATTTCCTGCAAGAAGCCCACTTCAAAACAAAAGTCAACTCACGTTTCGCCAGTAAAATGCTTATAAAGAGAAGCTGCAGCTAAAGGAAACGTTCAGTTTGCATTAGCATGAACTGAACACTGCATTTTATTAGATTTAGATTAGATTTTCCTAGATTTTAGCTTTTAAATTGCTGTTCCATACTGTTTTACAGTGTTCTATTTAAATCCTTTTATGTTATTAAATTGTGAATGCACCTTAAGTTTTAAAGAAATTGTTATTTAATCCTTGATTCATTTATTTATATTCTTTTCCACATAATAAAAGAAAGCTCTACGGCATTGACATTCTCTGAGTGTATTTGTTCATGTTTTACAAAGGTTTTAACCTGAGCCAGGCTGTACAACAATGATAGTTATCATATCACCTCCATACAGGATCAGTGATACACAACTGTAAGAAATAAAAATATTTTATGTTTTTTATGCGCTGGTATTGAATCGGTACTCGGTATCAGCTGACACCCAAAGCCCAGTTACTGGATCGTTATCTGAACTAAAAAACAGTTTGATCAGTGCATCCCTGATCTCAAGTTATCAAAAGCAAGTCACTGCCGAATTGGTTAAGAGAACATAACTGACTTTCAGTGACAAATGCACGCGCACGCACACTCACTCTCACACACTCACACACACACACACACACACACACACACACACACACACACACACACACACACCCTGCTGAGTCGGGAAACAGCCAGGGAAACACAGGTCTTGAATTCATCTGGATTCTTCTGGCTCAGACAGGTGATGAGAGAGATGGCTGCTGTCACCACACCCTAAAGTCCAGACAGACACACACAAGAAGATAATTAAAAATCCACTTATAAATAGCAGCTAGGTTCATATCGATGATGCAACTAGATTTATCTATTCAAAATCATGTTGGATGGGAAATTTCTTACTTTGATTTTCACATTAAAAGCAAAAAAACTACGATTATCTCGGTTAAGCCAAGTCAAACTTTAAATAACAAACCACGTCATCGCTTATGAAAATCTATTCAACATGCATGCACACACAAACAAGCAAAACTACATGTCTGAGGTCTGGACTGTGTCTCACCATATGCTGGTCGTTAAGCAGGTGCACCACGCGTGAAGTCCACTCACCCATCAGCACCAAGTCTGGAGAGGTCTTATAGAGCCGCAGCAGACACAGCGCAGCCGACTGTTTCACACTGTCCATCGTATCACTGTGGTGCATCACATTTATATTACCAGTGAAGTTATAGTGATGGAAACTGACATGACAGGAAATATTTGTTAGCTTCATCACTCAGATGAAGCTAAGGAATTACAGATCACTGATAAATATAATGAACAAAAACAGGGCAAATGAAGATGGTTTTAGGTCTTTTTACTTCCTCAATCCTCCAAAGCAGAAGTTACACTAACCCAGCAACCAGGATCCGAGGGATCTCACTGGCAAAGGCCTCGGCCATCTCGCGGCTTCCGACATTCGCGATACAGTGAAGCGCCAGGCACATAAAGGTGGGGTTGCGGCTGGACAGGTCATTCTTGATGGCATTGTTGATCAGACGGATCAACTCGCTGTTGCTGTTTACCAGCACTGAGATAAACAGGTATCCCTGCAGTAACACACATCAAGAGAAGATACGAGTTAAATTTAAAGACACTGGACACATTAACACGCCACAGGAAAAGTGTAGTTCCATGTTCACAAACTAATGCAGTCTAAATGCACTTACACTTGCCCCGCTTGCTACGCACCATTCTGAAGCACAAGTGTCTCCCCTCGTTCCCTCGCTGGCCGGCACTCACACTGCTCCGGCCTTAGCTATCTGATTTACTGAGTGCATCCCATACTCTCAAATATTGAATCCTCAACTCTTTTATCCTGTCAGACATTGTTCAATAGTCCTCTGGTTTTCACGATCACAAAGATCTCTATCTGCCTGACCTTGCATGGTGTCGATTTTAGTCAACGGGCATTTGAATTTTGAAGTTATTAGAGAAACAAACTTGACCTTTTCTCATGATTTTTCACTTGCATTAATTTCCTCTGTGCTCCTGTGTCTCCAAAAAAAAAAAAAAAGAGTGTCGAAGCATCTGTGATCCTGTTTGTAACTGTTGGTGAAACATTTATCCTCATTCAGGTGTGTTCTCCTAATTGTGTAAGACGTTAGTAAGAACAGACTCAGTAGTGAACAACACACTAATGTGCTACCAGATACAGTCTTTTGTGTTTTTAGTTGAGCTGAGCCAGAGAATATTCAGTTAAAACACACTGCTGAAGCTGTTTTTTGTCTGTAAAGTTAACTGAAAGTGATGTTATGTAGCCCTAGTGCATTTTCTGTGGAGTGAGCACTGCGCTGGACGTCTACAAAAGCATGTAAGCAAATAAACTTTAGGGAGTTCAATCTGACAACAAATATGGTTGTATGTTAATTAATTTTGGGGTCAATTTCCCCATTTAGAAGTCACATCTCGAGAGCATATATTCTGATCAAGTGTAAAGTCTTCGTTATTCTTCTTTCTCAGGGTAATCACGTGGGAATTACAATAACAGGAACAAATTTATGGATAAAACAATACATTTGGATGAAGAAGCCAGACAAGTGAGACTTAAAATATACATAAGAAATATAAAGACCACGAGGAATAATACAAGAAACCAGGAAAGGATGAAGATTAGTCTTGTGATACCAGACAATTGGAGATCTCCACCTACCAATTGTTTAGGGATGTCAAAATAAAAGGCAGTTGCTGGGATGGCGGCAAGAACTGCAGCTAACAAAGCAACGCCCCTTACATTTTTGAAAAGGAGACGCCTTTCTGGAAATAGTGCGTTCCCCCTATTCTCCTCCGTCGGGGAACAGACTAGAGATATGGCAAATCACTTAGTAACACGGAGGGACCTTTTTAAACACTGAAAATGGATGCCCAGAGCAATGTTAGATGATTTGATTCCCTTTCCATTACATCCGTAACGCCGCAAAAGCGTGTGACAGCTCCTACATACCCCTTTAGTAGTCTGTAATGTCCTCTAAAGCCAATGTATAGCCCAGCCGGATGGATGAATCATGTCCTAACAAAAGATTTATTTGTTTTTAACCAATGAAAATGTTTCGCCGCAAACATCAACAAACTTTTAGGGAGTTTTCTTTGGTGACCATGACTGAACCATCCCATACTACACGTGTTGCCGGTCGGACAGAGTTTATGATATGAAGAACCGCCCTAAAGACTTAGGATTGGTTCTACAATGCAAGAGGTTTTTTTTTTTTTTTTAAACTCTGTAATTGTCTCCACCCAGTTCAGCAACGAAAGCCGGGGGCATGTCATTAGTCTCCCATTTAAGTGAAGCGTCTAAGACTGACTTGTGAGTCTAGATTAAGATCAATGGACAAGACATTGCAGATATATGAATTCACTTACTTTGGAGCCACAGTTTTTAAAGACGGAGGTGGTGTGAAAGACCTGAAGAACAGACTCTCCAAAGCAAGAGGTGCATTCATTAGACTAAAAAAGACATGGAGCTCTAACAGCATCGCAGGAACAAAAGTAAGACTGTATAAGGCGCTGGTAGCGCCAGTCTTGCTATATGGATGTGAAACATGGACCATGAACGAGAAGACAATAAGGCAGTGGATGTGGTCCTTAACAGGTGCCCATGAAGAGTCCTCAGAATTCAATGGCAAGAGCATGGCAGTACTGAGGAGCTACTAGAGAGGGCTGAGTGAGGAAGTAAAGTGGCGTAGAATAGATGGAAGATAAGAGGACACATTCTAGGGTGGGGATGGGCAATGTCATATCGTTTGTGATATACCGCGAAAAAAAAACTTCCCATGATGAGAATTTGTCATTTTGCAATAATAACGATAAACTCTAGTTAATGGTCGTTTCTCTCGCTCTAATGCTCTCTCACAGCATTCAGCTCCCCCACCCCACCCCACCCATCCAAAAAACTCTCCTGGCGCATGCGTGTTTAGTGTCAGTAGCAGAGGGAAGAGAGGCCAGTCACAGCGCCAAGCGTTGCTGCTGCTCACTCCATGTTTACTTATTGTTACACTTTCCTTAATAATGCACCGCTTCGTTTTTGCCATCCACTTTACCACTGCTGTTCAGCACAATTTCTCCGTTGTCAAACTAATAAAGGATGATCTTATTTTATCGTGTAAGGGAGGGAACTAATGTTACAGCGCTCTTAACTTAAACACCCAAAGTTATAACTACCTTCGTGGGCTGATAATCTCACATCATCACTCCGTTAACTGTGTCGGTACTTTGTGAAATAAATGCGTAGGAGGATCGGGACACTGTCACGTGTCGTCTTCTAGAAAAATATTTGTGGCTGTTACTTTAGCGTGTGTCTCGTGTGTGAGAAAGAGGAGGGAAAGATGAAACAGAGAGTAAACTCCTGGGACAGCGCTGACAGGCTCATCTCACCAACTAACATTACAGAGTGACTTTAATGTTTACCGAATGCCTTTCTGACTGTTTTGACCAAAACTTTAGATATTGTTATCGTCATTTGAATCATCATTGTGTACTCTTTTGCCTCGCAATAAATACCACAAAATATTGTGATCAAATTTTTAGTCCATATCGCCCACCCCTATTCTAGGGTAGGACCAAACCAATGACTGCAACATGGCAGTGACTGGGGTACCAGAAGGAAAAAGAAAACCAAAGACTACCTGGAGGCACACAGTTGAGAAAGAAAGGTGGGTGGAAAAGGGTGGAAATCACAGACTAAAGCGTTGACGAAAGCAGCTGACCGGGAAAGTGAAAGTGCTGTGAAAGCGTATGTGCCACAAAACATGAAGTGAACAGCTAACAGGTAATGACAATAACAGTGTCAGTCAAATCAAATGTTTATGTTGGTCCACAGGGGTCTGCTGCTTCATCCCTCTCACTAACAACATCATTATTTATTTTACACTGCGCAGAGCCTGTGCAGGGCTCCAGACTATTTTTTTACTAGGAGTATTGTAGCCACTTACTGAAAATTTTAAGAAGCACAAGCATTAAATTGAGGGGCCTCACCTTTAATCAACCTGCAATGCAAAATTTTACTTTCTGCATTCATTAGAAATAGTTTTCTTTTCATGAGTAACCGCTAACTGTTATGGATTTGGATTATTTTTATGGAATAAAGTCAGAGAGATTATTTGAGTCTGTTTGCCAGTTAAAAAAATAAAAACAGACAATACTAATTGATCGAAAAAAATATTAACATTCCTTTTCAGTAGATATTATTTGTGTGCCTCTGCTTCTATTTAGATACTTATTGATCAGACAGCATTACGGAGAGAGAAACTCTGATGACTTAGAGCCTCATATTACAGTACTGATGTGCACAGACACAAACAGCTGTTGAACTGACAGCTGATCCTGATGTGATCAGCTGTAATCTTTGGCACACGCATAAGTTAATTTTGTTTGCTTTTTAAGTTTAGATGCTCAAATCACGGAGTTGCAGCGCTCGTCATGTCACTTCACAGCCTCCCACTCGCTCAGCCATGGCGCTGCGCTCCTGCAGCCATTTTCCCACCTTTTTGAGGAGAATCCGACATGGACTGAGGGGGGCAGGTCTGAACTACACCTCCCGAAAACTTTGCAACTGACGGTTCTGGAGTTACAGCACCAAATAGGACCATCAGGAGCTTGCACCTATTTTCCTTCCTCGTGCCATCTCAAAAAATGGTCACAGTCTGAAGCCCTGCCTATGTCACACAAAAGCAAATTGAGCGAACTTGCAGCTGTTTGGAGAAAAAACTGGTGCCACTATGTTCTTGTGGACATCCTTGAGTAAAAAAGCCTTGAGATTAAGGTAGCGGATGACTGCACAAAGGCCACTGCTTTTGATTTTCTTAGTGCAGGTTTGCAGTTTTACAGGACAGGAACTGAAATACCACAAAAGTTACTGACATCACAACTTTCATATAATTTTTCTGGATTTTGAGCTACAAATGCATATAATGACAGCGGGATAAACCATCTCCTTTTACATTAGTTCACGAATCAATCATTCCTTGTATTACACAAGAAACTACAGATTCCACAAGTATTATAAAGACGTATCAACTGCTCTCTAAGACGGATCATAAACTAAATATAACCCTCATTTTTAGGATGCATTTGTTTTTCCCTGTCAATGATCACATGATCCCATAAGAAACAAAAAGAACAACATTTAATGTCCATAAAAACAAGCTTTTATAGTACCACAGTATGTTTTATGACAGAACTCAGGCTTGATATTTTTTCGCAATCACCAACAGACACAGACAGTTGTTCTTTATCAATGAGCTCAGTGGAATGTGAAATAGTAGATAGCAGCTTCAGACTGGACCTTGGCATCTGCCAGTGCCAGCCCTTCCTGCTATCTCATGTAATGCATGTCTTAAGATGAAAGAGGTAAAGACCATTACTGAGTTAATATTTCTACTGGTTCAATTATAAAACCAGTGTGTAAAACCTATCAGAAGTTCTTAATGTTTAGTACATTTAGTTTATAGTTGGAATCCAAAAATCTGAATATATATTATCACCTTCACTCTGAATATATATTAGTTTCTTTACTCTTAGACAGTTTCTACATTCCTAAGCTCAGGCACTGAGGGAACTTGTCAAATGGGTAGTTCAGCTGCTTTTGGTAGTAAAGGAGTCAACCCTTATCCACTTGAAATACAGATCCTGACTCAACATTATTCTGCTTACTCAACATTTCCTGTTCCTGCAAAAACGGTCCACCATACAGATTCAGGAAAGAGTCACACTGGCTAAGGTGTTGGTTTTGCTGTAATGTGTAGAGTATTAACCATGTTATCATCCTTTAAATGGCATTTAAATTAATATATCAATTTTGCTGTCATATTTAAACGTCAAATTCATTTCCAGAAATAAAAATTTTGTTGTTGTTTTTTTAAGTCAGAACAAGTCTTTTTTTCTTTGCAGAGAAAAGCAGATGATCTACTCATGACTCCTACAACAGTTCTGAATCACAAGTAAATCTTGGTCATCTATCAGAGAAAACCCCAATTACAAAAGTGCCACAAATTCTCCAAAAATCACTCATATGTGCTACTTAGGCACAAATCTGTTTGTAGCAGTTCTTGCATGACGTTTAGTGTTCAATTGCATTTTTTACAAAAAAAATTAGACGCATGGATGAAGGTTCTGTCATCAAACATTTTTAAAGCTTATTTCATTATTTTCTCTTTTTTTCCCTCTTCCTTTTAAATCTCAAGTGCTGGACACAAAATGAGTCCCACTACATCGTCATGTCTCAGTGTCATAAGTTTGCTGCAGGTCAACAAAATGAAACTAAATCCCAAAGCTGTGCTTTCTGTGCTTGCATCTAGTACACATACTTGAAACTAATGACCAGTAAGTTGGGCCTGACCATGAACCAGTGGTCTGGACCTTAAACCCAGTAGGTCAGGTAGGTTACTAAAGTATTGTACACGTTTTAACAACACTATGTACTAGCTGATTCCCAGCATGATACCTGAAGGTTTTGTGATTCTGGCAAATATTGTGGGTGATGAAACACGGGTCATTGATCTTTAGTTCTGTCAACGCTGACAGCCATCAACCTTGGATTGAGTGTGGTTCAACAGAGCAGGGGCAGAGTGTTTAATATGCCTTTCTAACAACAACTCCAAAGGGATCACATAATTTAGGACCACAATTCTTTGAGTACCACTTGAACTAAAATCTGTTAAGCACCAAAATATGGCAATAAATACACGGTCAGACTCTTCAGCCACTTTTTTGAAACTTAAATCTGAACCATTTGTGGCTCCTTCTACTTGTCAAGTCATGACTTTTAAGCACAGGTCTTCATTAGCCATACTTATATATTAGCCATACTGACATTATTACATCTGGATAGAAATGTTTGCCACACGTCAAGTTTTTAATGTTGAGATGTCATCTGTATTATCTGCCAAGTGAATTCACCAGTGTTTGTTTTTGAGGTTTACATTCGTTCAGATTCAAATTTAACAAAAAACCTTAAAGGGCCCTATTTTGGCGATCTATGACACTTAATCATAAGCACACGGTGCCAGTTCAATTGGGGTGCGTCCTAGTCTACTTTTCTTTTTAGACAGCACATAATGACGCAAAGTGAGGAGGGTGGAAAAGAGATGGATTGAATCCCTTAAAACCAAGGTAGGCAGTTTATCTTTGGTGTCATTGCACTAAAATTCCATAACAACCTTTACGAATATTGTAATTCAGCTGGTCTGACAGAGCACTACACCTCTCTATGGCTATGTATTCAGACTGTCACAGGATATTTTCGGCCAATCACAATCATTTCACAAAGCGTATGTTCCTATTGGCGCCTCTATGCTGCGCCTCTTAGCATCAAGCGACGTTGCTACGAGCTCATTGGCTGTTGAAACAAGTGATGTGCCTTATACTCCAAAACTGGCCTGTGCAGATGACAATGTCTGCAGGCGACACTGTCAGCCAACTTGAGTAGCAAAAATAGTGAATCTTTGGTGCAGACTGGACTTAATAGAGACCAACAACAGACTAGGCATGGGCCGGTTACCGGTTTCAAGGTATACCACGGTATGAAAAAGTCAAGGTTTCAAAACCACTAAAAT
>JAPQLA010000009.1:23730510-23745910 GCA_029822935.1 Naso vlamingii
GCCACAAGAGTCTTGGGAGTATGCCAAACTGAAAACACCACAACTTGAGTTTTCCTGGCAATAAGGTCTTGTTGATGGGATCCATGTAGGTGATGGTATCCTTTTTCAGTTGTTCAAACTGCTTTTGAGCTTTGCATCGTAACATCGTCCCAGGTTCTTTACTGGCATTTCTGAAACTGTTGGTACAGGTGTTCCAACGACATAAAATCTTTGGTCTGTGACTTGGCCTCTTACTATAGAGATGCTTCTGCACTTGCTGGGCTTTAACTTCATCCTTGCCCGTGTGATGTTTTGATGAAGTTTGTCCAGGAGTCTCTTGATGCAGGGGACTGTTGTTGTCAGTGTGGTTAAATCATCCATATAGGCTCGTATTGGAGGTAGTTTCTGACCGCTCTGCAGTCGTGCTCCTCCCACCACCCATTTCGAGGCTCTGATGATGACCTCCATTGCCATCGTAAAGGCCAAGGGGGAGATGGTGCACCCCACCATAATGCCCACTTCCAGAGGTTGCCACGTTGTGGTGAAGGCTGATGTTGTGAGGCAAAACTGCAGATCCAGGAAGTAGTTTTTTTACCAGGTTTGTCACTGCCGTGGGCACTTGGAAGAACTCGAAGGCGGTCCACAGTAGTGAATGGGGGACAGATCCATAGGCGTTGGCCAGATCAAGGAACAAGACATGAAGATCTTTCCCTTCTCTTTTAGCAGTCTGGATTTGATGCCATATAATGCTGTTGTGTTCGAGGAATCCCGAGAATCCTGCTATTCCAGCCTTTTGGATTGGTGTGTCGATGAGGAGATTTTGTTTCAGATATTTTACCAGTCATTGTGTGAGGCGTTGTGTATCAGAAGGTTTATCTGGCAGAACTGTTCAATGGTGGTCGAGTTCTTTTCTTTTGGGATGAGCACTCCTCTCACTCTTCGCCAGGCTTTAACTTGCTTGTTCCACACCACTCTCATGTTTTTCCACAAGGTTTTCAGAACATCTGGAGTGTTCTTGTATACACTATATGGAACGCCATTAGGGCCTGGTGCAGATGCCGATCTTGCCTTTTTCACTGCCTGCTTCACCTCACTCAGCTTGGGAGGGCTGATATCAAACTGATGTTGTGGGGGTGATATTGGAGGGATGTCAGCAACATAGATTGGTTCATCTTTTCGTTCATCAGTATAGGTGGTTCTCAAATGTTCTTCAACCTGGTCTTCTGATGTTTTCAGAGATCCACTCTTCTCCTTTGTAAATATATACCCTTCACAAATTTAAAAGGGTCTTTGTAGAAGTCTGTTCTGGTTTTTTCTTTCTTTTTCCGACGCATCCTTAGGCTTTCTGCTCGGCGGAGTTTTGAAAGCCTCTGCTTTAGATCATCTTGGAGAAGGTTGATGCCTTCCCGTTCTTCTGTTGTCGCCTTTTTCCACAACTTCCTTAGCCGTCGCCTTTCTCTAACAAGTTGTTGGATTTCTTGAAGTCGACAGGATTTGGGGGTGACTTAGGATAAGGCTTAAATCTGTGTTGATAGTTTCCCACTCCTTACTGTTAGATTTTGGTCATTACACCAATGGCTTTCGTCCTTGCATATTCTCCACTTTGCTGTGTACTGGGTGTTGTCTTAGACTGATGGTTTTGCCTGAAGCCTCTTCCTCATCCCGTGGGGTGCTGAAGCTCTGCGGAAAAATCTAAAAATCCAATTTGAAAAAAAAATTGCTTATTCCTGCAGTCTGAACAGGGCCTGAGTGTTACTCTTATCTTAACATTTTCCTGCTACTACTGAGTTGTTATATTTTGTTCACTTTTTTCACAGGAACATGCTTTTAGACCACAGAACTCTAGTAATAATGATTTTTTTTCCCCGCACAGTTAACATTTATGGATCAGTTAAGAATTCAAGCATCAAAACTAGCGAGGTAACTCATTCTCTCATGCCAGATTTTAATTTAAGCAGTCCTTACCATGTTTGCAACTGTATTACACTGTCAAGTCGAAAATATCCTTACTTAATACTCTTTGTTTTTATAGCTTGAAGCTGCCTTTAAAAAACTGAATGGCTTTGTGAACGTGACTTTCACCAGTCAGAGGTATTGTACCTTACAAAGATATAGAGTTATTAATTTGAAGTTTCTGCTTTTCTCCTCAAAGAAGAATTTTGACTGACATGCAATGAGAAATGTCATCTTCTGATCTGTGAACATAAGAATTTAACAGGTATAGTTTTTTGGGTTGCAGGGAAAATATGGAGTTAAGCTGCTTGAAAGGCCCATTAAGGACAAAGATGGTGCATTTTTCTTAGCTTGATGGATTTATTTACCTTTTAACCCGTAGTTCTTAATCAGCAGTGAACAAAACTTTTTGTACCTTACATTTCTAGGCCTTCTTGCAAACCATGGAAAACCAAGAACTTAGAAATGGACAATGGAAAAAAAAAAAAAGAAGTCTCCGGAGAAAAAAAAAAGGGATTCCAGTTCCTAATGTACAGAGCCACAGAAGCCAAGAGCAGCCATGGTCTGTCTGTCTTTCTTCATTCTGTTTTCTCGAGATCACAAAAAAATTCATTTTGTTATCAAAGGCTTGTTTTCCCAGTGATAACGGGTTAATTTATCAGGTGAGCTTTCATCACGTGACAAGTGTAAAGTGAGTGTGTGGTTCATGATCACACAGATTTGGCCCCTCAAGATCACTGCCAGCAGCATCACTTAAGTATGATCGTCTGTAAAGCTTCAGCTGGTTTCGTCTTCTCCTTAAATGACGAGTGCTGATCTGAATGGTATCTCTAACAGAAAGACAGGGTGCAATATCTGCCTGTGTCAGACCTTGATTGAAGTATAGTCTGAGACATTGATCAATAGTTACTTTGTTATGTGACTTTTTTAATAGCCTACTAACAAGTGTCATCTACATGCTGGCGCTGGTGGCACTCCAGATCTCTGATAAAAACTTTTAGAAAAGAGGAAACAAGGCTTTTTTAAAAAGTCCCGTTATCAAGGGAAAATGAGCCCTGTTATCCCACGTAAATACATTAATTTATCCTGTTATCACGGGAAAACAACCATTATCTTGTGATAATGAAATAGTTTTTTCTTGATCTCCAGATAACAGAATGAAAAAAAGATAGCTGCACTTGGCTTCCGTACGGCACAAAGGAAAACTAAGAAAATCTAGACATAAATATCCGAAGTACCTAGTGAGTTTTTGAATTAGTCAAAATCTAAGCTGTCGCATAATAAACTTAAGCACACTTCACAGACACTGGTCAGTGCGTACGGTGCTAACAGCTAACTTTTATACAGTTGGAAGCTGACCCCCTAGATAAGAAGAAAAAAACTAAAAGAATAATAAAAATATATGGTCACAGTCACTGGATTTTCGTAACGTTTTTCTAGTCCTACGAAAAACAGTCATAGTCCTGTGAGGATTGACAGATTGTAATTGACAGTCAAATAATACAGTTATTTGAAAAACAACTGAGGTGAAACAATTTCAGTGTCTGAATTCATACATTCTCTAACTCCACACAAATGATTTTTCATTAATCTTTCTAAACTTTAAAGGGAAAACATTAACTTTGAGGCAGAAGTCAGCGTCAAGTTTAGCACTTCTAAACTTCAAGCCATAGTGTCACAGCTGGAAACCAATCCTGGAGATGTTCTTTGGGTCAACACTGAAGGTCAGTAAAAAAAACTTGGTTATTTATTAATTTTACTCATTTATTTAGTTATTATTATTATTATTATTATTATTATTATTATTATTATTACTCATTTATTTTAGTTCATGATGACATTGTACAATGGCTTAGCTATGGTAGTGCATGCTTTCGATAGACTAATAAAATTTTCTTTGTTCTGCCCTCTGAATGCATCTGTTTCTTGTGAATATTAGATACAACAATTGAGCACTAAGAAAGAAATATTTCTGTAATGCTATGTCTTATGAAACAAGGTGGTAGTCAGCAGCTAACTTGCAATTTCTCTCAGTTGTTGTCTTCACTGCCTTTTCAATAACAGCTGCTGTGCTGGTAGATCAGTTAAACTGAGATGAATGCAGAATGAGTGATTAGATAGTAAACACCCATTAGAACCATTAAGTGACTATCAATACTGTAAAAACAAACAAAAACATGTAGGCTTAAAGACCTGAAACATATCCCTACTTCCAGTCATTTGCCAAAGGTCTGTGCCTCTCAGCCTCTGACCTTTTTTGAAGCAGCCCATAAGAACAGACACCTTTTCCATGGGGTCTTTTTTTTTTTCAGAATGTCTTCCACCTTCCTCTTCTTCTTAATAAATTCTATGCGATTGTCTTGGAAGTTTAGCTGCATTATTGCCACCTACTGTCTCCATTGATTTACAATGAACCTGAATTGTCCCACCTTTTGGAAATAATGGGTCATTAATTTTGTTTTTGTCTTAATAGTTCTCAAGGCAATAAACAAATACACTATATTATCATACTCAAAACTGAAAACTGAAGAATTTTGTCCTAACCAACCTGTGTAATAATATGATCCAGCACTGAATTTGACTCTCTGCGTCACATGACCTGCAGTATTGTGCAAATTCACACTTTACAAGAGCTAGCTCAAAGTTCAGTTCACACAGATTAATGTCAACTAGTTCAAGTTCACAGTTCACAGTCCCAAAAATGAAGTATTTTAAGTTCATTTTTTTAAACGAGCTCCCCCTCCTCCTCCTATCCATTCATCCCAAGCATCCAATCATTGCTACAGCCCACTACACTCTCACAGAGATTATTCTTAAAAACCAAGAAAAACTAATTTGAGAGTATGTCTTATCACTTAAACAATGTGTATCTTATTATGCACAAAGTGAAGAGAGAGAAAAGAGGTGCAGCAAAGGTACTGTAGATGCAATTGACCCTTTATTTAGTCTACATGAACAAAATTATCATGCAGCAGTCAAAAAAAAACAAAAAACAAGCAACAAGAACATAAAAGAACATATGCTTCCAAGTGAGCTGCTAGGCCTTTAGGGCAGGCTCCACCACTGACGTTTTTCTTTATATGCTGAAAGATGCAGCTACCAAGAGTAAAGACTTATCTTTTCAGAAAACTCCTTCAAACATTCATGTGACGTCCTGGTAGCTGCAACATAGGAAAACATGACCACAAAACAAAAGCAAAAGCAAAAATAAAAAACATAACTGCAAAAGGAAAAAAAAACACAACTACAAAACAAAAAAACACGATCAAAAAAAGAGAAACATAACAACAAAAAGAAAAACACAACCGGTAAGGTAAATAAGGTAAAATACATCTGCAAAAAAAAAAAAAAAGATGAAACACAGCAACAAAAATACTGAATTCATGACCAGGCAAAATTTTCCCTTTTGCAGTTGTGTTTTATTTTTTGCAGTTGTGTTTTCCTTTTCGTGGTGTGTTTTTTTCTTTTTGCAGTTGTGTTTACCTTTATGCAGTTGTTTTCTTTTTGTGGATGTGTTTTTTCTTTTCTTTTTTGTTGCTGTGTTCTTTTCTATTTGTGGTTGTATTTTTCTTTTTGCAGTAGGTTTTTTTTTTCTTTTTGTGGTTGTGTTTTTCTTTTTGTAGTTGTATTATTTTCTTTTTGTTGTTGTGTTTTTCCCTTTGCAGTTGTGTTTTTGTTTTTGTGGTCGTGTTTTCCTATTTGCAATTGTGTTTTGTGATTTGTTGTTGTGTTTCACTTTTTGCGGTTGTGTTTACATTTTGTGATCATAATTGACACTACAGGGCCATTGTACTCGAGAGTTACTGATGCTCGCTGTCATCTTCAGCAGCTGCAGAAATATGAGCACATTCATTTTAATTGTAACCATGATGATTTTTAAAGTCATTCATGTGATTATTATTTTTACTGTTGGGCTTACTGTCACAACATTTTTATGAAGACTGCTAGTCGTAATGCTGTCAGAGGTTTGATGTATACATGGCTATGTATAATTGTTGAGATGATTAGAATTGGCTGATAAAGTTGCTAAGGTGGTTCAATTAAGTGAGTTACAAGGGTGATATGTAAAGTCCCATTCATGTGTGTTTTTTTCTTCACAATGGTGGTGTGTTCTTTTGGAAGACATGTTAGATAAAGAATTGCTATTACTGAGAAGAGCTTTCCAACATGAGAGAACATTCAGGTCAGATTTTTCAGCAGCGTGCAGCACAGAGCCACGCTCATACTGTCCTGCAGATGATTAGTGTTTCACTATGTTTCCTTACAAGTGGTATGTTCTTATAGTCAGTTGGAAACACCAAAATTTGAATAAAGGCACATCTGCTGCTCTATCAAAAATGTATGTATGTAAGGCATTTTACATCACCCTCCATGGCCATAGAAAAATAAAGAGGAATTTTACAATTATAATACATTAAAACATATTACTGAAAACAAAACATTTTTACATTAGAACCATCAGAGTAGGATACTTATCATTTTGTATAGCAGCTTTCACTATTATCCTAGGATTATATATATGCAAGATACATATATAAAGAGAGGGGGAGAAAAAGAGAGCAAGAGTTTCGCATGTGATTTTTTGCATTGTGGGCAAGGGTTTTTTATTAAGTCTTAAGGGTAAATTTCCTGAATTACATTAAGTTACTGCTCACAAGGTGTTTGTAAACAAGATATTAAAATGATCAGTAACCCCTGGAATTATGAATATGACATTTCTCTGTGGAGCAGTGGTAGGTGTTTTTTTGTTTGTTTTTGTTTCTTATGGACTTCTAAATTAAATCGGTCTTCTATTGTTTTCTATATTGCCTTCTCTCTTTGTTCAATTACAGCATATTTCCGTATTTCCCTTTTTGTTACACAAAATATGTTACACCTCCTCATAACATTAGAGGCTGGTGTTCACTGGATGAAAAGAATGCTGTGTGCCTCTCTTTCACTTCTGCATGAGTAAATCTGTTATCGACTTTGTAATCTGTTAGAGAAAGCCGTGAATGCCCACTCATCCTAATTACTTAGACCTGGCTTGACATAGTAGCAACTTCCTATGCTGTCTTGGCAAACATGTAACAGACTTAGCCAGGATGCTTATTAGTAGATCGATTAGTAGATAGCTTTTTCAAGCATAGCGTCTGTGCAACAGCAAAAGGGATGAGAGATGGCACACTGATTGGGGCTTATCCAAGTTACTTTGCAATTTAGACAGTGCATTATCTGGTTGCAAAGTCAGGCACAAGGCACAAAGAGGGATGAATTTCGTCTCTTGATAATCATAGGTGTGTTTACGATGTAACATGAGCCCCCTTTACAGAGCCTGGTCAGCACTACTTTAATGCTCCTGACGTGTCTTTGGAGGTAGTATCAGAGCTGAGACAGAGGTGGAGCTGGTGTTGAGCAACGCCTGTGTAGATAGGAAACCCGGTAGGGTGGATCAGGGGCATTTAGCTTGACAGAGGAGAGAAAAACTGGAAGGATTCAACAGAATTATGACAGAATGGATATTTATGACAGTTTTACATTGTTGTGGGAGTTTTTCCTGCCATTTTTACCCAATGTAATCGCTTCTTTAATTGTTTGTGGTAGGGGTTGGACCGTGTTCAGGGAAATGATTGCTAAACATTTAGGAAAAAACAACCGACGAATTTATATCCTTGTACTAACTTCTCTTAAACTTCAGTATCAAACTCAATTGTGAAAAAGTAATAAAGGAATGAGTGGACAGCCTTAAGTTTCACTTGATGCAGAGCAGGGTTGGAGAGAGAGGGGGAAAAAATCTGCTACAGGCAGCAGGCTGCTGATCCGTGAAAAACTCACTGTATTTTTTTTCTTTAAACCATGAAATGTACACATGCACATGGCAAAAATTGCCCACTGTAATCATAGCCTGGAGGTTTTTGTACATTTAAACACTTACACACGTTTTGGTGCATTTCGACCATTTTTAAGCTGAAAGGAAATCACCCGGATTTAATGACTGTGTTGCATTATTATTGTCAGCATTTGCTGACCAGTTTTATGCAGTTTAATCACTTATTTTATTGTTTGTGGTGCATGTCAGGCACTTATCTTAACAAAGGAAGCTGATGCTGTTAAACAAATATAACAAACATGGCACAAACCTGGATTATTATTTTTCAGTTTTTGGTGTGATTTCATATTATTATTTTTCAGTTTTTCGTGTGATTTCAGATGGTTCGGTTTAGCAGCAGTGACATCCTCTTTGTATGCGCAACCCTAGCTTGCTGTGTAAAAAAAAAAAAAATTGGTGTGGCTTGAACGCGTGCAACTTGGTTTGTGTAAATGACATTTCAATCAGGATCGACTAATAAAAAGAAAGACAGGTTTGGAATGAGATTGAGTTTATTGTGCTCAAAAAAGTAGTCTTTGGCACTTAGATCCCACGGGAAAATCATCTAGGAAGTGGCTTGATGGTTTGAATGCTTCCTATCAAAAAAGAACTTCCCCGGAGCCTTGACACTGGTGGTGGAGAAGGGAGATGATGCTTCATGAGGTAGTACTTCAGAAGAGCTTGATTGAAGATGGCCAGTTCTTGATTGAGGTTGTGGAGGGGTCAGAAAGTGAGGTCAGAAAAAGAGATGTCTCTAGCAGAATGAAATGAATTAGAGGAAGCGGTAAACTCACTGCTTCTCAAAAACCCATAAAAGGCTAATAAAAACACACTAATGAGAAGAGTATCTGCGTATGGAGTTAACAGACCCTTGCGAAGAACAGCAATCATGTTGTGCAATATGGAAAGTGTGATAGGATGTCTGTTATCTTGCATTTGAGGATAGCATTTAGAAATTCCTTTGAGTAGAAATTTAATTGATGGGTTGGAGAAAAGACTGGGAAAAGAGGGATCAGAACATTTAACATTAAACTGTATCCCTGTAGGCAAGCTATGGATGTACTGTGGCTTTAAATGACGGATGTCTATAGAATAAGCGATGAAAGCACAGATGGTTTTAATAAGGACAGGTTTCAATGGGATTTGTAGTGAGGCACAGAATGAAGCAAAAGTTATCCAGGCAAAATCATATAACTTTAAAGTGGAAGCTGCTAGCCCTTTCCTCATGTAACGCCTGGCAGACTCTAAATAATTGTGCAGCGGGCTGTCCTCTAATAAAGAGCCAGCTCAATGAGTGGAGGGACAGGTGTGGAGTGAATGCTGGCATTGGGGCAATTGACTCCGGAAGACCTGGAAATGAAAACGGGGTAAGGAGTCAGCGATCACGTTAAAATGACCGGGCACGTGATGGGCGGTGATGATGAAATTATGATTTACGGACAGCCACGTGATGCGCCTCACAAAGGGCATGATAACGCTGCATGAGGAACGCCCTTTTATTAATGATGTCAACGATTCTTTTCTTCCTGGAGTATTTTCGAGTGGCAATGCCTACAGGACTTGTGCGAAACACGGGAAAAAGAGGGGAGACGAAAGGGCCAATAAGGTAACCTTTATTGAGCTCTTTCCCTAGTAACTGAGAAACTGTCTCTGGATCTTCAGTGGCAGACTGGAGATTTTTTGAAACGTAAGTTGAGTCCGGGTATGAAAGTACCCCCACTCGAAAACCCTATGAAAGTCCGGTGAGCAGATGATTTGTGAATACAGAGTCTGGATAAGTTGACAGTTCGGAAGCCAAAGCTCTGAGTAAATGGATGATCTTTTAGGAGGTGTTTAAGCCGCACCGGCTCATTTGACGGGCGCGAGCCAGACGGGCAGGGATCAGGCGGCGGGGACACACCGATCTGGGATGCGCGTCCTTGCATGCACTACAAATGTGAAGGAAAATGCAATTCGGACAAGTACAGACATTTTCGTTAAAAGTGGTGCATATGGGAATGTTGTTGAGTAACTCCACCTTTCTACCGCGACTGTCAGTCATGGAGCGCGGTGGAGGGAGGTTATGAAGGAGTGCTGGCTGTGATTGAGGTGCTGGTGGTAAAAAAGGCAACTGAGGGCACAGCGAGTCGGAATGGCCTACATTGGCCTACAGGAAACTCTTGAGAACCCCCAATGAGCATAATGAGAATCTCAGAGTCCAGAACTGACCAATTTAGACAAATGTTTGACTGAGAAATGTAGAGGGCTGCTTTGCTGGAAAATGCTTTGTGATATTGATAGATGTCCTTTCCGTATCTCAGATTAAGGTCCCCGATCAGCGCTAAATAAACATCTAACTTAGCCCTTTTGTCAGGATAAACAGAACAGATAACATCTCTGTAGATCCCGAAAGCCACGAGGAACTCGCCAATAGACATGTCTCTTGCTAAACAGGGGTCAGCAGATTTAATTACGGCCGTAATGTTCTCGGATGTTGAAACTTTTTTTATCACATTCTGGGGAAGGGAGAATGAGGCTGACCAGATTTACGTCTTTGCCTTAACCGGGGTGAAATGTTGGCAGCTGCAGGAATGTAGGGCCTACCTAGCGGGGGTGCAGGGACAGCAGATGCCAGTGTGTGAGGCTGAGACGCCGCGGAGGCGCTTACGGCAGGCAGAGGGAAGAGGCCAGAGTGAGGCAGTGATTGCGCTGAGGCTGATGCATTTTCTAGTGACTGGAGACGTGAATCGATAACTTGGACTGATCTCACCAGCGACTGTATGCTCAATAGCAGAATGTCTTGAGGCAGCGAGGTTGAACCAGCCGAAGCAGCAGCGCAGGTGGCAGGAGGAACAGTGGCGGCGGCGGCAGCGGCAGCGGCAGCAGCAGAACAAGGGACGGTGGCGGCAGCGGTGGCAGCATGAGGAGCGGCAGCGGCGGCAGGCCTCGATGAAGACCCTCTTCTCTTTGGACGTATCACGTCGGTTTTCCTGGACCGTTTCCGACCGCGCTGAGTTTCTGAAGGCACTTCGGGCGCTGCGATCTCTTCTGCTGTTGCTGGATCAGCAGTGGGAGAATCACTGGCAGAGGCAAAGCTTGCCAGCTCCTGAAGCTGGAACAGCCGGAGCCCTGGGGCTGGAGAAATGCCGTGTGCTCTCAGTTGACACAGTAATGCGTGTTGCTCAGACTGACTGGATGCTAAGCGAGCGCTTCTGCGCTGAACAGGAGACTGACCCAAAGGAGACTGAGCTGCCTCCAGCAATAGCTCACCACTTGGATTGAAATTCTCCAGAGGATCAGAGTCGTAATCCAACATTTTTGAGCGAGCAGCGAAGAGGCAGCAAAGAAGGTGGAATACAGAAATCATACAGGTGAGAAGGCTTCACAAGTTTTTCGGGCTGAATGACAGCAGAGAGAGAGAGCACTTTTAAATTCGATGACTAATGACTGATTGGATGAAAAGAGGAAGGGTCAACAGATTGTGACTGGATGAAGAGAATGTTGAGTAGTGCAGCGTAATGATAGCGGGAAATGCATAGTGACTTAGAGGGCATGTGCAAAGAGATAGTCTTCCTAACTGAACTTCCGCTAAGCTTCATTAAATTAAGAGAAGGCGGATTATTGGCAAGTCTTCAACACGGTGCTGACGCAGGGTCTCTGTGTAAAAATGGCCATGGATTAAACCAATCAGCGTGTCGTCCCTCATTCCCTTTAAGAGCCAGGTGTGCTTGAATAAGGTGAATTGCTATTGAAACAGCAGAGGAAATCTGTCACAGAAGTGAGCACTTAAGCGCTTGGGGCGTGCCAGGAGAAGGTGCACAAACAGATCATAATAATAAGATGTAATAGTGGGGTATGGGCTTGATAATGAAGAGGTAATACGCATGTAATAAGTAATTACCAAAGTAATAACTAGGTAACACAGCGTGGTAATAAGATGGTAACAGTGGGGTAATAGTTTGGCATTAAAGAGGAAAAGCATATAACATGTAATTACAAAAGTAATAAATAGGTAGTGGCTTGATAATAACAATATGTATATCTTGGTAATATTTCACTAAAATTTATTTAACAGAGCAATAATGGTCCAAAATCTAAGGATAATGTAATATTAAGCAAACAAATTTGAAGACATAAAAAGTAAAGTACATTATTACTTTGGTAACATGCTATCAATAAAATTGTTATATCAGTGCAATATTTAGATTAAAAAAAATGGTAATATGGTGATATTAATATTGTAATAACATGATAATAATGTGGTAATATCTGTTGATGTTTTCACAGTGATACAAGCTACTATCAGCGTAATACCTTCCAAATTAAATTAAACCTCTTAGAAGTTAAAATAGATAATTACCATATTTTAATGCTGAAATTCACACAGCTGTTATGTTCCAAGCATTTCCTTTTGTTTCAAAGTAATAGTGCACAAAATGTTTGAGAAATCTTGTGACTTCTTACCTGGAAATGCTTCTGGTGGTTTCTGTGTAATAACCATGACCCTGTGCTGCAAAATGCACCTACCAGTTTGTAGTTAATTTCATGGTAGTATTAGATTACACCAAACATCCAGAGGTGCAGTTATTACATGGAATAGATAGCTAGACACACACCTAGAATAATTACAAGGTGACTTTGCATGTCGCAGCCCTGATTCATTGTTATTGCACAGAAACTACCACCAATGGCTCTTATATCACCATGAAATGAAATAGAAACAGGTGGTTTAAAACTACCAGAAGCATTTCCAGGTAAGAAGTGACAAGGTTAAACACATAATTAGTACAGTATTGCAATAAAACAAAAAGAAATGTTTGGAACATAATGGTTGGATAAATTTTACCCTTAAAAGATGGTAATTACTGATACTAACTTCTTAGAGGTTTAATCTGACAAGAAAAGTATTAAGTTGATAGCAGCTTTTAATACTGTGAAAACATCAGCATATATTACCCCATTATTATCATATTATTACAATATTAATATCACCACATTAACATTTTTGAATCTGAATCTTCTGATATATATCCATTTTATTGTTAGCATTTTAACCAAAGTATTACTGTACTATATCGAATTGTTATACATCTTCAAATTTGTTTGCTTATGAGATTTTGGGCCAATATTGCTCTGTTACATAAATTTCAGTTACATATTGCCCAGATATATGCATTGTTATCATCATAGTTATTAGGGATCCAAGCCCGCGGGGGCTGGGAACAATTGCGGTTCCCAGGTCCAGCCAGGCTGGGAACCCTGTTGTAATTGCTTGGGTTTTTACTATTATTTTTCCATTTGTAAAAGTGGTTGCACAGCCTAAACTGTACATGGTAGAGAACTGAAATATTCAGGGTTGGTCCAGATCACCGCATTCACCTCAGACACAAAAAATGACACATATCAAATGACACATATAGAGGGCGCTATAATCAAGGACTGACAATTTTGACGTATAACTTCCTAACCATACATTGCACATTCAAAAATCTTATATCCACGCATTCGCTGGATCAAGCTGAATCTCCTGACATTGGCCATGCCCATTTGTGCGTGGACATTTTTTTTCACAAAATCGCAAAATGTGAAAAACCTACTTTTTCTAATTCCTCCTACAGTTTTTGTCCGAGCTGCTTCAAAATTTGTCCATACAATCTTCTGACTGAGCTGAATCAAAGTTATCAAAGGAGTTTTGCTACCTTCTAAAATGGCCACGTTATTTACGAACAAATTTTTATATTTATTTTTATTTATTCTAAATACAAACTTTGCTATATCTCAACCAAATTAAATGCTATCATCATGAAACTTAAGACCCATGTTTAACATGAAATTCGGAGGGTCTGTACCAAATTTGGTGAAAATCGGACAATAGGGGGCGCTATAATTCAGTTATATCTGGAAAGCAGAATTTGATGTTCGACTTCAATTGATGCCAAAGTTTTTTTTGCCTAAAACTCCCAAACCGTACATTGCACTTTTCAATTACTTAACATCTTATCTTTCCTGGATTGAGCCTAACCACATGACATCATACTTTGAATTTGGAAGTTGAAAATTTGTTTGCTAAACTGCAAAATGTTTTTCACATTTCACCTACTTTTTCAAACTCCTCTTAGGGTATTTGTCTGAGCTGTGTCAAAATTTGCTCAAACAATCTTCAGACCATCTGGACTAAAAGTTATCGAAGGAATTTTGCTAGCTTGAAAAATTGCGATGTTATCTACGAACAAATTTTTACACTAAGTGATGTAAATATGAGTGTAGGCATATCTCAACCAAATTAAAAGCCATCATCATGAAACGTAAGACCCATGTTTCACATGGAATTCTGAGGGTCTGTACCAAATTTGGTGTAAAAATCGGACAATAGGGGGCGCTATAATTAAGTTCTATCTTGAAAAGAGAATTCTAATCTGAATTTGAATTTATACCAAAGTTTCTTTAGCCTATAACTCCCACACCATACATCACACTTTCGATTGCTTTATATCCTCACATTCCCTGGATTGAGCAGAATCACATGACATCATAACTTAGAATTTGGAAGAGGAAAATTTGTTCGCAAAATTGCAAAATGTGAAAAACCTATTTCAAACTCGTCCGAGGATTTTTGTCCAAGCTGCGTCAAATTTTGTCTTCAGACCGACCTGACCAAAAGCAAATACACACACTGTCTATTTCTGTCTGATGCTGACACGAAGACACTGTCTCTGTTTGTCTGATGCTGTCAGACAGACAGTAGTATTTACAGTATTTAGTTGTTTTTTCTTTTTAACTATCTAAACGACCTCAGGCCAGCTACCCACCTCACAGGCATTTTTCCTATGAGAAACACTGACATATTCCCAAGACCATTTGTACAGCCTTAACTGCATTAAAAACATACCAATGACCCCAAAATAAAGCACACTGAAATGTACTTACTTTAAAATAATACAGATTATATCTTAGTTCAACATTGTTTATGTTTTGTCATTTATTGAATGAAAATTGTAATTACACAGCACAACTACACACATACTTTTTATTTACTCCAAAAATTTACTTGAAGTGAGTGAGTTTAGTGATTGTACATAATAAGGCACATGATGATGATTGTCAGGGGTAACAGAAAATGCTGGGAGGTTTCCAATGACATGCTTGAACTGACAAGGAGGTCAACCAATCACGGCGCATTGTCCCAATCTACCTGAGGCAGCGTGAATTACCTGAACTAACGAAAAACAGGAAGTTCTAAAAGGGAAAATGTCAAAATAAAAGTCATTACCTTTCAGAAAGTAAATTCATTGTTTTGAAAAGGAATTTCATTAGTGATAACTTTAAATGTCAATGATCTGAATTTCAAATTACTGGGTACCTTTTAAAACATCATTTAAATGCTCTTAACTTTGTGTTGCAGACAAAAAATATGATGATATGTGAGTACTAACAAATTATTATTACACATTCTTACACAGTGTCACTTAAATTTCAATATTATGACTTTAGACTGATAACTGTGATCACGTTATCAACATAATGACACATATAGATGCTGGTTAAGAAAATGCAGTGTTAGGCGAAGTTACTTCCAAAAGACAATGTATATTACTAGTAATTGTCATTTTAAAATAATTCATTACAATATTACTGTCTCTG
>JAPQLA010000009.1:23746010-23776079 GCA_029822935.1 Naso vlamingii
AAATTAATATATTTACATTTTCTCCTCCCAGCACACGCACAATTGTGTGTAAACGCCCCATATTGCATATTCATTGCAGCCAACGTACTGACTGGATACAGACGTGATATTTTGCACCATTTAAAGACGCAACCCTGGGTGCGCACTGTTAGTAAATCAGTTTGTACATTTTTTTGCATGTGCAATGAGTTTGCACACGCTTTTACACATGCAAACCTTTAGTTGATCCAGCCCTTAATGTTGAGACCTATTAATTAAGATTGGCTGGAACAATTTGGATTTTACCACCGTTAGAGCCAAATTCCAAGAAAGTCATGAGACTTAAAATGAGGAATTGTGCTGTAATGGGTACAAAAATGCTACATATTGCACTTTTAAAAGTTCATATTTTTCCTTACATCAAGTTATGCTGTGGAGATTTTTTTAATGACTACACAAGTGACACAGATACTACTTTATGGAAATGTGCTTTTTATTTTAGGACCACCATTAAAAAAAAAATTAGAACAGCACAGAAACCTGATGGCCCAATTTTAAATACATTAACATTAAATGGATAGTTCACAAAAAATAAAAATTCTGATTTTATCTACTCTCATGTCCATGGAAGGTTGGGTGAAGTTTTTTAGTCCACAAAACACTGCTGGAGTTTCACAGGAAAAAAGGCATTCCAAAAGAACTGAAGTGAATGGTGACAATTTTCAAACAAACAAAAACGTATGTAAAAATAACCATAAAATGTCTCCCTGCTGATCGTCTTTTTTTTTTTTTAACTTTGTTTTTATTGTTTATGATAAAAGAAAAACAGAACAAATAACAGACAGGCTATTCAGTAAGCTTGTATTAAGTCTCCATGAAGTTTCCTTAGGTTTATTATCCAGATGTAGCGTTAGGTGTACCCCACATGATCAGAAATGTCTCTTGCCCCAATATCACAATTTATAATTCTATATGAAAAAATAATCAATTCTTGAGTACTGAGTAAGGATGAGAAGAAAAAGGTAAAGCATTTCTCAAGAGGATGTAATTCTCTTCCATACTGCTTGTCTGAAGTAATCCAAGTGTCCTGAAGCCTCGATATGTCAAGTTGTTTTGAAAAACATCACTGACATCATGTTTTTAGCCTCACTGTTCACTGCAGCCCGTAGCTCCTAAAACAGGAGCCGCATTCAGTTGCACACCTGTGCACACCATCTAAACTGCATGAGGCAAGACCAACAAGAGCTCACGGTACCTGCAGACCTGTGTTTACATGCTATGCAGAAGTTTCACTCATACTTAACAGAGAGAGATCTGCTGGAGTTAGCAGCAATCAACAAGTGCTAGGGAACATTCAGTGTTTTTGAAGTGGGGTTATATTAGTTTATGCATAGTCAGTCTGTTAGGGTTAGATGCCGATCAGCTGTGTCACTTTTAGGGGAAGGGAGGAGAAATCCCTACACCAGAAGTCAGCCATGTACTGTTGCAGACAGGGTAAGCAGAAAAACGTTTTGCCGTATCACTCTGCAACTCAGCTGCTTGGCTCAGACAGTAGCGAGATGTGGCTGATTCTTGCATGTATTTACATTTTATCAGTAAATATTATTCCTGACAAAAATAGGTAAAGTTGCATAATACATAATCAAATTGTGATTGGGTTCAGCACAATGCCGCATAACTGTACATTTGGTGTTTGCACCTCAGTTTGATCATACTAACAGCTATCACAAGTAATCTACGTTGATGAGGCAATAACAGCTTATGAAACTGCGCTTATCTATTAGTCGTTATGCAAGAAGATGAAGTGAGAACCAAAAATGTACTTGAAAGACAAATCATCATTAGGCCCCTCTGATCAGGGACTTTTTTTTTTTTTTTTTCAGTTTATCTTCAAAATACTGAAGAAGATCTACAGGACATTGGCATTCAGTAGGGCTGGGAACTCTGTGTGGTTGGTAATGCAGACAGTATGAAAGGCACTGGCATCCTCTGTTTCAGACAGATCCTCAAGTTGCCTTGTAACCCATTCATGGCAGCAGTAGCTCCAGGTCCTTGGGCATGGGTTCCCCAGAAGTTTCCCCTCTCTCATTGGTGGCCTGTTCCTTCTTTCCCTGCAAAAGTTCTTCTTCTGTTTGCTCTGATTCATAAGCATTTATATATGCAGCTCAAAACTATTATTCTGTTGCGCCCGTCTGCAACAGTACACTGTTGACTTTCGGAGCAATCATTTCTCCCCCCTGACACCGCTGATCTCCATCTGCAGAAGGTAACAGACTGACTATGCATAAGTACCTCATACAACCCCACTTCAAAAACACTGAACTATCCCTTAAAAATGACATATCTTAGCCTTTTTTCTGTTATCTAACTGTAGCACCCCTGTGAGAGCTTTAGATGGTGTGTACACAGGCTTCAGGCTTCAGGACACTTGGATTACATAAGACAAGCAGTATGGGGGCTTTTTATGGTTTTATTTACATTTGAAAATTTGTCACAATTCACTTCAGTTTATTTCAGATTACTGCAACACCTTTTTCTTTGAAACTCCAGCAGTGTTTTGATGACTAAAAAACTTCACCTTACCTTCCATCAGCGTAAGGATGAGTAGATAATGACAATGAATGATTTTATTTTGGGGTGAACTATCCCTTTAAAAGAGACAAACTTTGTTAAGATCTGACTTTTTCACCAGCGACGTGCATGTCTTACCTACAGCAACTCAATAAGATGCTGCAGGGAGAGTGTGTGTACCGGGATCAGCGCTGCCTCTCACCCTGGGCAGCCCTCTTCATCTGGGCTGTCCTGCAGAACCGCAGTGAAATGGCTGTTTACTTCTGGGAGATGGTAAGACACACCTGTAATATTTTAAAATCTCACTAAGACATTTTATTTAGTATTGAGGAGTTGAAAAAGTCCAAGTATGTGGTCAAATGACACGTTCAGCTTTAGTACACAGCTTAAACTTGACCAGCATCATGTAATGACAAGATAGTGTGAGAAACAGACTTACTTCAGGATCAAGTTTATTAAGATCACAACTCTGCCCTTTTTCAAAACTGTCATGTATTTTGTTTGTTTTGTTTCTTTAACCCCTATCCCAGGCAGGGGAGTCAGTGCTGAGCGCTCTGGGTGGATGTAAGATACTGAGAGAGCTTTCTAAGCTCGAGAGTGAGACTGAGAACAAGCTTGCCATGAAGGAACTGGCACAGACGTTTGAAAACCTGGCACAAGGTGAGTCACACCAGAGCGACTCTGTTCTCTAGATGTGCCGACTGAAGAGTTTACAGGTATATGCTTCTTTAATTAAGTATTCTGAAACAGCTGTGAGTCAAATCGTAACTGTGCAAACATTTATGCATCAAACCAGACAGTAGTCTAGAGCCATCCTTTCAGTTAGTTTTATCAAAAAGTTGCAACTCAGGACAACCCCATGGCTTAAACTTTCAGTCCAGCCAGGTTTAAATTTGTTCTCTTTTCCTCATTTCCAGTCATGTCTCTGCTGTCTGTAATAAAGACACACACAAGCGCCCCTAAAAGTCTTGGTTACTTTGCAGCCTAGAAGAAAGAGGGGAAGAAGTTCATGTTAATCTGTGTGTTCTTTGTTGGTTTGTGTGTTCAGATGTGTTCAGTGAGTGTTACCAGAGCAGTGAGAGTCGCTCCTTCACTCTCCTTATAAGGAAGTCTCCCGTGTGGGGTGGGGTTACCTGCCTGCAGATGGCCACTGCAGCTGATGCCCGCCTGTTTTTCAGCCACGATGGTGTTCAGGTAGATATATTGGTCTATATTTACGGGTAAATCAGTAATCGAGAAAGATAAACTGTGAGAAAACGTAAGCACAACTTTTACAACACATGCATGGCTTTTAGAACTCTGCTGCAAAAACACAAAACAAACACAACATACTGTGTATCTTATTTAAATGAGTGCTTCCTGGCTGAGATTTGAGATTATCATGAGCTTTGCTTACTGGGTTAAAATAAGCAAAGGTCAAAATAAATATTAAATGTTTAAAGCAACACTATGTAACTTTGACTGTGATCTGTTGCAAAAAACAAAACTAAACTAAACAAAGCACGGTAATATGTCGCACAAAACAGCAATTTTAGTCAAATCAGGTCATATTTTATGGACAAAATGTTGTCTGGTTTCCCTCTGATGTTTTACAACTGCTCTGTCTGTCTGCAGCCTTTTATCTAGCGGAGCTGTTCCCAACAACTACCTGCTGCTGCAGCTGCAGCTTCAGTCTGCAGGCAGCCTACATGTTGCTTTCCGGAACCTCTATTAAACACAGAGTTGAGGCAGAGCAGTTGTAGGACATTGGAGGGAAAACCAGAGGACCTTTTCTCAGCAAAAATGACCCACTTTTACTCAAATTGCTGTTTTGTGCGACATATTAACATGCATTGTTTAGTTTAGTTTTTCAAAGCCAGGGGTCGCAGTCAAAGTTACATTGTGTTGCTTTAAAGGTAGAGTCAGTTGATTTGTTTGTTGCTGTTTGTAAACAACATTCACATTGGGTCCCTCGAAGTACGAAGTATCGTAACTTAGCGTGTACTATGTGTACTGTTGTACTGCTAACCTGTCTTTACACCACAAGCTATGTAGAAATATTACAAGCTAACTGCCAGTGTTTGGCACCTACGTGTCCAACAGAGAGCACATCAACTCTGCGTCACTGTTCATCCTCTCTAGTGCTCCACAGCGGTTGAAAGCCAAACTGAGATTCACTCTTATTCTGGATCGAGCTTTATCAACTTGCTGTTTCACCTCATAGGGCTATATTTCCTTTCCTTCGCGGCTATGTCCGTTTCCCTAACTTTCTCCAGCCTGGACAGCGTCCAGTAGATGTACTCTCAACCTCACCTGCGCTGTCATTGGCTGGGGGAAATGCACCCCCTCATAAACCAAACTCGTCCCAAGCAGCTCCCGTGACAAGCACAACATCAAAATACAGGCAGGGGGCAGTGTGTCTCCATACACAGTCACTACCACATATTTATAGAGGCCCAGAAGTGATGATTGAGCAGCATTAGTTTAGTAGGTCTAAATTTTATTTTTTAGAAAATCCTACTGACTCTACCTTTAAGATATCAGTGATTACATGTGACTTTAAACCTTCCATTCAGTTCCAAAATGTGCCTCACAATTTCAATTCCTAAATGATTTAATTGAATTGTGAATTGATTTTTCAGTTCTTAAGACTGAAACATTGAGACTGATGAGGACAAAGAATGAATGAATGTCATCTAGTGGGCCGGCCTAGCTCAATACATCACAACAATCGTTCTTTTTGTGATAAAAGTACCAAATTTGGTAGATGTGTTGATGGATATATTTCGAACAAATCTGGGTATTGGGCCATCACAAAATCACCCCCTGGTGGCTGTAACAGCCATTTGATTCATTAAAATATTTTAAAAAGTGTAAATACACATTAAAAAAAATACAGTTAGGCACACACACAGTCACTCAGACACTTTTTCTTTGAAGCTACTCCACCGCCACAACCACTGCAAGCCAGCCAGCACATGCTTCCTGCCACAACCTGTGCAGTTGACTGTCCATCAAAAACATTTTATTTCTTCGGCAATAACTGTGTATAAAATATATATTACTTTTAGGATGTACACATGTTGAATATCATAGGTAAAGGCTAAAGATAAAAACAATCAATACGTGCCCTGGTGGATAAGTGAATCAGCAAGCTAGCTAGCTAGCTACCTAGCTAACCCCTAACCCTAACCCTAAAGCTAGCTAGTTAGCTTGGGACATGTGACTAGCAGTGGTGGCAGAGCTGTCTGTGGGAGGGTAAGACATTGTACAGTTATGTATTATGGAATGTTGACATCTCAGTGATAAGTAATAGAACTAGTATTGATTGATTGATTGATTGATTGACTGATTTTCTTAATTTATGTGTCATGAACATGGGCCTCATGGGCTTGTAAGACATACAAAAATAGTTGCAGTGGTTAATGCAATTAACAAAAAAATGACAAAACATTAAATATCTCAAATACCATTAAACATCACATCACATCTAAAGCTAATCAGTTGGTAGTATCAGTAGTAGGGCTGTCACTTTTCTCAAACACTACATTCAAACAAACTTTGAAGTGGCAGCAATTCCTTTCAATTAATTCAAACATTAGCCACCCGGCCCCCGAGCCCCCCACCCCTCCAAAGGGGGAAAAAAAAACCTATGCATTTCTGTCCAGTATCCTCTATCTCCACACTTTTTTTAGTGCTACAGCAGCAAAGAGCATAAAATTGGCCACCAGGTTGCAGCCCAGCCTCCAACATTTACGTTACCTCACTTTGGTTCAGCTTTGGCTTGTCTGTCGGGTTTCAGCCCGTCTCAGCTCACTTGAGCGGCAAGCTTAATTTAGCAATTTAAATTATGCCATACAGTAACAACTGCTTTTTACAAAGTTGACAAACAATGTAATTCTTTATTTCTGTTAATGTTAATTACTGTGCCATTTACTGTGTAGAACCCAAAATACTTCCATACACTGCTTCTCAGATGCTTTGGTGTTGTCATGATGGTCCAGTAAGGGTTGGCTTTGCTCGTGTCCATTTTACTGTGTAACATTAAACAACACATTGGGTCAAAGTCAACTCCTTCAGAAGACATGAATGGGTTAAGCTTCTGGTGAATTGTTAGAGCACTCTGCTGGATAATATAGCACAAAAAAGACCTGCAGCCTTTACATTCTGTAAATTTTGAATTTGAACCCTTTTAATCACAGTTCAAATGTTGTTTTTTCCCAAGTTCAAGGGCATGGTTAAACATTGAAAAAAGGGTGACAGCCCTCATAGAAGAGTATTAATTTAATATACTAGTACAAGTATCCTACCAGAAAGAGTACTACAACTTCCTCTAGTAGAATTTATTAGTTGTAAAATACAAGACATCCTTCCTGACTACTGAATCTGTGGTGTTTGTATTGCAGGTCACATAATATACTATGTCAAAAAAGTTTCTGCTAAAAGACACAGGGTGTCCAACACCCTCAACATCTTGTAAATCGCAGCCTGCAAACAAGATGAACTAGTTAATGACTTCTGTATATTATTACTGTTAAATGTCATATAGTAATTCTGCTACAGTTTAATAGTTAATGGCTTCAGTATTTTACTGATGTTTTTTTAGATGAACATGGCCTTTGTTAATATTGCTACAGTTTAATCCACTATAAATTCATGTGCCTGATGTGCAAAGCACATACAGGAACACACTTGTTATTCCTCGTACTTAGCTTAATTATTTTTCTTCCACCAAATTTCAGTGCGTAATTTGTGCTGCAGCTTTGGGCGACATGCATAAAACATATATCAAAACGTGCAGAATTATTGGAAATGGTGCGCTATGTCATCGCTGGAGTGGAGAAGCAGCGAAACAAAACTTAAGATTCTCAGAAACAACTCTTAAAGGATCCCACAACTTTGGCCAAACCACACATACAACATCAGAAAACAGTAGGAAATTTAGAGAGGGTTCTTGTGATATAGATTTGGAAGCAGTCAGACTTATACTTTAGGATCTATGCGCCTCAGTTCAAAAAGAGTTCACCAATTTCTCCCATAAGCAGCCATTATAAGTGATGCTTGAAATGCTTGAAAAGAGGCTGGTGGGACCACTTTGTCTCTCTCGCTCAGGCTGCCAGATTTGTAAAGTTATCCACACAGAAGTTATATAACTTTGTTCAGCAAGTTCTTGTGGCACTATACATCCGGTCGTTACGTCGGTGTGACTCACCGTTTGGCTGAAATACCCACTTGTTCGAAGTGTGCGATCAGGGCGATTTCTCTGTCTCTGTGAGTCAGATCCAATATTAAGGTGTCAAGTTACAGTTAAACACAGCTGATGTTGATTGGCTAATTAAACACATACGCTTAAACATCTCTCTGAGGACATTTCAAACTAATGCAAACAAGCACACAAAACTGTGGCTTATATATCTCTTTGGGGATCCTGATTAAAACCCTGATTAAAAATTGATGGTCTCTGTCGGGACTGGGAAATAATATTTACTATGCAATGGCACCACTAGTTTGGCAATCTGGCACAAAGCATCAGGCACACACAAAATTTCTTAGAGAAATTTTCAAGTTTGTTTTTGTCCTACATTGTAATAAACCTTTTTTTTTCCTCTTTAATGTTTAACATGTCTCTAAATTATATTGGTGCTGCTGAAAACATGAAACAGCAGCTGCAGGGTAGGCAAAGCGTTCTATGCCAGTAACCACTGGCCACCATTTTGGAAAATGGCTGCCACAGTCATCAGAATGCAAATTTGCAATGGACCAATATCCAGATTCATTCAACATATATCAAGCAGTGAATGTACCGAATCTGGTGCATTTATCACAAAATGAACGAAAGGTTAGCTACGCCACGATGAATGTTGTTGGGAGCTGTTGCTAACAGTGCTGCTCTCTGCTGCAGGCTCTGCTGTCTCAGATCTGGTGGGGTGACATGGAGAGGAGCACTGAGGTTTGGAAACTGCTTATCACATTCTTCCTGCCCCCTCTCCTTTACACAGACCTCATCAGCTTCAGGTCAGTGTTGTGTTATTATCCTGAAAGGCTATGGAAAGATTGTGAATATTGTCTCATTTGTGGTGTGTGTGTGTGTTTCAAATTTGGTTCAAGCTGGTATCAGGGCTCATTTTTCTGGTTTGTGGGAATTTGTAGGTGAAAATCAGATTTTTCCTTGTGTTTGACCTTAAATGGGACTTAAAGTGATCTCTCTCAGTGACAGCAGTCTGTGGTTTATAGGCATTTTTTAAATTCTCTTCACTGTTACCAAAAGACCTTATTTCAAAATTCTTATCATCAAGTATACTCTTAATATATATCATAGGCATTATACAGTTTGTACAATCCTTTATCCTGCCAGTAACCCCCCGCCACCACCACAACACCACCATCTCCCCCACCCAAAACTCCTCTTTCTCTCCCTTTTTCTCTTTCCCTCTCAACCCAATTGGTGCCGTCAGATCACCGCTCATCTTGAGTCCGGATCTGTTCGAAGGTTTCTGCGTGTTAAAAGGAAGTTTTTTCTCGCCACTGTCACCAAGTGTTCGCTCTTGGGGGAATTGTTCTCAATTGTTGGGTTCTAAAAAACTTAATATATTTTAATTATAGAGTGTGGTTTAGACCTACTCTATATGTAAAATGTCTTGAGATACCTTTGTTGTGATTTGGTGCTATATAAATAAAATTGACTTGACTTGATTTGTGGTCATTTGTACATTGTACATGTGCTCGCAGTATTTAAAAATGCATAAAACTTTATCCAAACCAATCAAACAAGTAATACCTAACCTATCACAAAATGATTATGTAAAAGGAATACACCTCTTATCCTATGGGACAGCATGTAAGTTACAAATCCATATAGAGATGAATCAGGGAAGGTTCCATTTTCAGTCAAGTTTTCCTCACTTAAATTTGACCAAAGCCAAACTTCAGAATCTACAAAGCAAAGGTTCAGGGAACGATGCAATAACCAGTTGTAGCATACCTGAGATGAGGAATGATTTTAAATCTTAAAAGCTTTAAATTGATTCTCAGTTTTTTTCTGTCAATAAAATGCCATCTACCTTCAGCATAGAAGTACAGGCCTTCAGGCATATTCTATCAGACCAGAACAGTCTTGAGTCCCAGTTCCACAATGGTCATGTAACAGAGACATGTAAGTTACTGTCATACAACGCTACACCTGCACATAATGATACAAAATAATACTAACTGTATCTGAAATCTCAGTTTATTCATGTTTGATGTGTAGAGAATAGTAAAAACATGAACAAAGGGATGATTTGGGACACATTGTTGGAAACTGTTGAATCTGTTCTGTGTTGGACTTGAAATCCGTTGATTTGAAAAGATTTGAGAGCTGAGACTTACACAACTTTGTGCTGAAAATTGCAAAACAAGCCTGTTGACCAGAAATATTCTTTCCCTTTTAACTCCTATTTTTATGAAGCAAACATGTCAGGTTATGTGTGTTCACGTTACAGGGAACAAGAGGACGAGGTTAAGTCTTTGGAGATCAACCCCGGCAGAGACACCGAAAGTCTGGATGGAAATGATGTCACTGTCTTCTCCCTTGCTGACATTGTACAAAAGTAAATATAAATATACAATATGAATAGAATTATGTAGACAAATATTCATTAAATTTTTTCTATGTGATGTTTCCGTCTCAGTTTTAACAAATGTCTCTGATTCTTTGTTTTGGGTTGCAGTGAGGAAGATGCTGAAGAGCTCAGAGCTCTTAAAGAAAACTTGAAAAGTAAGTTTGGATCAGTTCTCTTCTTTTAGTATTTGCACTCAGTGGCTACTCTCTTAGGTATCAGCAAGGTAGCGTCACTGCTCAGTTTTAGTGAAAGGTACCAGTTGATGTGGCTTAGGCAACTAATTTGAAAACCATCCTGGATTTCAACAATGATTTGGAGGAGGGGATGGATGGATGGATGGATGGATGGATGGATGCTTATGCGAAGATGCTTAAAGTGTCACCAACAATGACATACAGACAAAGTGGCTTAGACTGTGTGTCATAGTTGATGATCTCTGCACCATTATTCCCTTTCAGGCATAACTTAAATATTTTGACTTTCCTTTTGATTCCCACTTTCACTCTCTTACTTCCTTTCTCTTCAGACTCTTCGCCATCTAACTCCAGGAGACCATTCATTGTGTCCCGGTGGAGACAGTTCTGGTTTGCCCCTGTCACCTCTTTCCTTGGCAATGTGCTGATGTACTTCCTCTTCCTCTGCCTGTTTGCCTATGTTCTGTTGGTGGACTTCAAGCCTCCACCCCCTGACGGTCCCACCACTCTGGAGTTTGTGCTTTACTTTTGGGTTTTCACCTTAGTATGTGAAGAGATTCGGCAGGTTGGTTGTTAAGACACTCGTGTACACACACATAATGGCATTTACTGACCCAATCTGTGTTACCAACATAAACTGATTAAGTTGTTTGTGTAAGACGGCAAAGAGCTTTTGTGCTCCCTGCTGTCACAGCCAGGATAACAGACAGTAACAGTTAGCCTGAAGCAGACACACAGTAACTTGTACTAGCTAGTATTTAGTAGACACTTAAAAAAATAAGCAATCAGGAAAACAAAAAAGGTACCAAGTCTTAAAGACTAAGGCAATTCAAACAATCAAACCCAGCCATGTCCCAGCTATTTAAGAGCTGTAGCTCACAAAGTTGAGGTATTTGGACTTGGGCCCAACTGACATCAGTTTGCCCAAATTAGCAGTCGATACTGGCCTATTACAGATATATCGATATCTGCTCTGTGTTTTCACATATACACCAACAGTAAATCCATCTTTTAAGGCGGAAAAAATTACTTAGACTAGTGATTTAAAATGGTGTCGTCATATAGTTTGCCCAGCAGAGGGCAATCCGTTATTTAATAACTAATAAGTGAAGTGTTTGCTGTTCAGTGCATTGATGTTTGAAATAAAATTTGTCAAATTGTTAGATATCCTGCCTCCATTACATATCTTTTTAATAAATAAATAAATAGATTGATAAATTTGTGTCTGCTTTTGCTTGAATGACGAGTTTGGAGGTTGGGTTTAGTAACAATTTTCTGACTCGGACAGATTGTTACAGTGCTGCTCAAGTCCACCCTCACTTAAAAACTTTTCATACATGACTTGAGACTTGAGGTGAGATTTGATTGTAGTCTGTGCTCACGTTTAAAGTGCCAAACTGTACGTGGAAAATGCAGCTCACACTGGTGAATACCTGTAGGCATACATTGCTGGTAAATTACTCAGCAATGTGAAAACTGCAGTTCCACTGTTAAGCTTGTAATTCTCCACACAGAGGATAAAAACAATCTATAATAACTTTCCAAAATTCTTCCTCATAGTTTTAACAGCTCTAAAGTGTTTTAGTATATGATAAACGTCAAGGCTTATGAATCTGTTACTCAAACTGGATTGTATGTTGTGTTTTCTCTGTGGTAACCGGTGGCAACACTTTCAGTGCAGCACTATTTGCAGTCTGATTGCTAATCTATCGGTGACCATACCACCCACAATACATGAACAGCATCACACTCATTGACACAGACACACTGTACACTGCACAGATCCATCCACATACAAAAATGACTCTTCTCTTGGTGGTTCACAGACCTTCTTTGTGGGCAGCATGTTTGTGGTTCAGAGGATGAAAAACTACATCCAGGATGTGTGGAACAAGTGTGACCTCACGGCCATCGCTCTCTTCAGTTTGGCTCTGGTCTGCAGGTGACTCTTCTGACCCACTTGACAAAAGCATTTGTGCCCACCATAGCATCAGAGGCCACTGAGTCAACTCTGACCAGTTTAACCAATCCTTCATGTATTTGTGCTACAAGGCTTGTATGCCTTTCAGTATTTTTCTGTTGTTTTTTTCTTGTGTTTTACCCTCTTTTGCTCACAATAGATGAATATATTTTGTGACATGACTGTTGACTGGCTGCACTGTTTTGTTTGACAGAATGTCTCCCTGGTCATATGAGTTTGGCCGAGCTGTGATGGCCATAGATTATATGGTTTTTACATTGCGTCTGATCCATATCTTTGCCATCCACAAACAGCTTGGGCCCAAGATCATCATTCTTGGCAAAATGGTGAGTGCACACAAATTTCACAAAACAACAACAAGAGCAGCACGAAAATGTGTGAAAATGCAATGTGCAGTAGAAACATAAAACATAGAGCAGAGTCTTTCAAAAAAGGTTAGAGTAAAAAACAGTGGTTCAGGCAGTTTGTACCTCCTGTTGCTAATAGCATTAGCTGTGAGTAACTTAATGATAAGCAATGGTTAAATTGCTTTATGCAAGCCAGGATGTGCACTCAACCAAAGATCACCTGTTAGTGAAGAACCTCCACTTTGTAACACCACTGCTTCTTTCATGTGCACAGTAAGTTCTGTTGTTCCATCAAATCCATCAATGATAAATCTTTGCATCTTTTTGCTTGTTATAAGTACAAATAATAATAATAATAAAGAAAAATAAAATCTGCTAGTGGAACAAATAAAACTTCACCTGTTAAAATTCCTTGAAATAAGATGTGATGTCTAAAAACAAGTCTCCCTGAAATGTTAATTGTAAGTTGACTGTTTTGTTATTAAGTATAAGTATTTAAGTGTAGATATTTTTATATCTTTTTTCTTCTCTTTTGTCACTTTATTATAAAGATTAAAATTGTAGGAATTATATAAAATGAGCAATACAAAATGTTAAAGTGTAAGTCTGTAATTTTTTGGAACCCTACGATAAAGTATTTTTAAAAAGTGTAGGTATGTTGACTACAATTTAGACAAACACAGGTAGTGTGATTTGAGTTTTGAGTGTGCAGATAAAATTGTTGGTTTCTGAAGATCAATAATATGAGCTTATTTACTTTAAACATCAAGCCAGGGCCTTTTGTATTGGTATTATTTCAAGTAGCTCTTGAAAAATTGCTTAAGTAAGCTGTACCTTTTATTTAAGTGCTTCAGATACATATTTAACGACCATTAAGGTAAATAGAAGTATCAGATAGGCAGATTCCAAGTATTCCAAGACTTCTATTAGGAACGGGGGGGGGGGCTTTACATCCTTATCCTGTATTAAATCTATAGTAATCAATTTAATGAGTTGTGCCATACACGTTAAAAAGACATTGATCACTATACTTGAATGTGTTTTAGCACAATTGTGATCAAATTGTGATCACGTCATTAAGATGGATATTTTTTTTATTTGGACGAGAAACAGCAAATTAAAATGTTAATCATGACTTCACAACAGTACTGACCCTACATCATTCATCTCTGGTCTATCCTTTCTTTCCTCAGGTCAAGGACGTCTTCTTCTTCCTTTTTTTTCTCGCTGTGTGGCTTATGGCCTATGGAGTGGCCAATCAGGCGCTCCTCTACTCGTATGATCCCCGGCCTAACTGGATATTTCGCCGAGTGTTCTACAGGCCATACCTGCACATTTTTGGACAGATACCCATAAATGAAATGGATGGTGAGGAGATCACTCTTTATTTTCGTCAGTTTGGGCTGAATCTCTGTCGAGCACAAAGTCATTTAGTTCCCTCACTATTTTCAGTTTACTGTTTCTCACTATTCTCTGTTTAAATTAGATAGGAAATTTTTTTTAGGCAAAGTAATTTTAAAATTTATGGTCTAAAATTTGCCTCTGTTTACTTATAATGGGCAGATCAATCTGGGTAGTACACGATGTACTTCACACACATGAGGTCAAAGTAGACACTAGTGAACAATGTTAGAAATACCTTTTAATATGATTTATACCACAACAGCTGCCAATTAACCACAACAAAAAAAATGGATGTTATAAATACGACCAGACCAATATATCAGCAATCCAATAATATTGGCCAATCGTCATGCTTGGGCTAGTAATTTAAAATGGCAAATGACATAGTTTGTCTAGCATAGGGCGGTCCAATACTTCATAACTAATAAGTGGAGTGTTTACTGTTCAGTGCACTGATGTTTGGAATAGTTTGTTAAAATGTAAGATATCCTGCCTCCATTCTTGTCACAGGTATTTTGAAAACCACATTATGCCGATATTGCCTAAATAATATCGGCAGATGTATCAGGTATCAAAATTTTCTTGCTCCCTAGTATTGGTATCAGCATCTGCCTGAAAAATCCCAAACTGTCGGGCCCTAGTCATAAGCTTGATACTGGTGGGATTTTTGACATGTTTGCACATCAGAACACATGCCATTTAACTTAGTCCAGTAAATGACAACTCAGTATATGGGAGCTGCGTTTGCTGCCACTCAAAGTTAAAATGAATGTTACAGAACTTGTGAACATGCAGCACTGATGCTTGGATGTCGTTTTGAACCTCATCATTGATCTTCCAGCTGATAAAGTGAAGGACATGAACTGCACAGACGATGTCACATTAATTGAAGCAGGAGAGGAGCCCTGTATGAGCACCTATGCCAACTGGCTGGTTGTCATCCTGCTTGTCATCTACCTGCTTTTCACCAACATCGTGCTGGTCAACCTTCTCATTGCTATGTTCAGGTACGCCGGCATTTAGAATGATTTGTTCCTGTTACATTGCTGTTTTACTGAAAAAAACAGATTGTATGTTGTACAGTTCAGAAATACAGTTCAGAAAAGCAAAGTTCTATATATGCATAATGAGATTTCAATTTACTGTTTACAGCTACACCTTCTCAAAAGTACAGGAGCGCAGTGACACCTACTGGAAGTTTCAGCGTTACAACCTGATTGTGGAGTACCACTCACGGCCCTGTCTGGCACCGCCCTTCATTATCATCTCACACCTCCACCTTCTCATCAAGAGATATGTCCGCGGCATCCCCTCAGTCAAGAGAAAACACTTTGGTGAGAGGTTCCAAATAGTTGCATAGGAAGAAAGAGACAGAATAGAATAAACAGAGGATGAGCATTTTGCAAGGGAAGGACAAGTTATTGGGGAGGACATGTCCCCCGGTCCCCTGTGGCAATTACGCCCACACTTCAGTGGCATAAATCCTGCTAAAATTGTGGCCACATGTGTCCCAGACCGACTTAGTGTGTGTGTGTGAGCAGACAAGTTGAATGTGATCACATCTTTCTGTACAAAGGATTGCGTGTTATCAGATAACCCAAGATGCATGTTTTTACCCGGTGAGCACAGCCTCTCAGACATCTCTAAGGAGCTCAGAACATCATGCTTCCTTCTGTTGAACAGAAACCTTCTGTTCTGAATTCTCCAACTGGTGGAAAATCTGTTCAGATATCCATTCACATATTCATCAGTGTGTGATTCTTGTATTCATTGAAGTCCCTTAACTGATCTTCTCTGTCCTCAGTTTTGGAGCTGCGGGGCAGAAAGGCCAGCCGCCTCAACACATGGGAAGCTATCCAGAAAGAAAATCTCCTTTCAGCTCAGAATAAGCGACAGAGGGAGAGTGACACAGCAAGACTTAAATCTACATCTATAAAGTAGGTTGCTTCTGCCAAGATTCAGTCACTATATAGTAAAGTCAAGCTACTTTTATTTAAAGAGTGCCAAACCACAACAAAGTCTCAAGACATTTTGATTACAGGGTGTGGTCTAGACTTACTCTGTATGTAAACTGTATTCAATTTATCAAAATCCAAAAACTGAAAGCAGTTCCCACACAAACACACACTTGATGACAGTGGCAAGGAAAAACTTCCTTTTAACAGGCACAGAGAGAGAGAGACAAAGGAAAAAATGGGGGGGTGCAGAGAGAGAAAACAGCAATAGCAAAACAAACAAAACAAGTACACATGCCGCAGCATTTTGAATCAGCTGCAGACTCTTAAAAGACTTTTGTTGCAGACCCAATAATAACGAGTTGCAGTAGTCCAGCCTGAAGTAACAAATGGACTAGCTTTTCTGCATCTTTTTATAATAGGATGTGGCTGGTTTGTTCAGTGTTGCGGAGGTTAAAAAAAAAAAAGCAGTCCTTGATATTTGTTTAAGTTAAGGACATATCCTGATCAAAAATAACCCCCAGATTTCTTCCTGTGGTGCTATCTCTTACCCTCATGCTGATGGAAGGTTGGGTTCTTTAGTTTTTTTAGTTTTTTAGTCTACAGAACACTGCTGGAGTTCCACAGGAAAAAGATGTGGCAGTAATCTGATTGATCTGAGCTGAACTCAGTTTGTGTCTGCAGGGTGGACGGTGTGCTGAAGCAGATGGCAGAGATTCGTGACCATGACCGAAGACTGCGGCTGCTGGAGACAGAGGTCAGTTAAACCTTAATGTGCATCAATTAGCTTAATCTTTACTAATCATCATCAGTTTTACTGCAGCCTGGAACTGGAATCCCGACTCTTTTCATGTCATGAAAATGTGCTGATTTACCAGTGACTTTATGCCTAGTCTTTGCATTTCAAGTCCTTACAGAGAACTTTTAACTGGTTAAGAAGCAGTCTGATGGCTTACATCTTACCTACATCAGTAAATGAGACCACCTGCCAAGAAATTGTGTCCTGTCTTTTACAGTGCCTTTGTGCGGTCCAGTCAGTCAGTGGAATGCTTTTCGACACTCAGACGGGAAAAGAGAATTTGTTGTTTAGGAGCATGATTGATTCACTGTTCTCTTTTTTAATATCTATGGTTGGAGGCAAATCAAATGCTCAGGCTAGACAAGATCTTGATGACAGAAAGGAGTACCGCTTTTATCCAATCATCACAAAATGTAAGTTTCTCAGAGGGACTTTTATTAAAAGTGTCTCTTACAAGGAAACATATAAACCAGCTGTGAGAGCCATTAACACAACTAAGCATACAACAGGTTGTCAAACTTTAAGTCATTGCCTCTCATTTTTGCGGGTTCTCAAGTTTTGTGCTTGGGTGAACAAAAAAGCAAACAAAAAACAAACCAAAAAAACCCCCACCTATTTTGACAAAATCTGGTAGGTTTTCTTAGTATCTTTTTTGTTCAGTCTCTGCATGTTTGGGTAGATTGATTTGGGTTTGTTGTATCTGCTATCTGTGTGTACATTAACACACTATGAGTGTGTGTGTATGGTGTGTCTGGTTTCTCTGCAGCTGTTGGCTCTGCCTGCTCAGCATTTCTCCATCTCTGTCTATTAATCTCTCCTCTAGCTTGAGTACTGCTGTAGCGCCCTCTCCTGGATGACGGATGCTCTGTCTCAAAGCAGTGTGATAAAGACCGACCGCCCCCCTCCGCTCCTCAGAGGTACCGTTGGGGAAAAGTCTGTTCAGACTTTTGTTTTCAGTAATTTTCTGGGCAAAGGACCCTCCCACATAAAGCAAAAGCCTAACATGAAAATAAAACTCTACACTGTAACACATTTTTGTGTAATTTAATTGCCAGATTGATCATTTGGTGTGAGTGCATACTTATCTTGTCTGTTGCATCTGGAGCAGCCTGTATTGTTTTTGTTCTTTGCTGCTTTACTGTGTTCTTTATCTTGCTGAAGGATCCTATTTGGAATTAATACTGTTTTTTTGTTTCTTTTTCTGTTTTAGATATGACTCCACAGTCTCCAAGCTGACTGACTGCACTCTGGCCTCCCTCCCTCTCTCTCTCTCTCTCTCACACACACACACACACACAAACACATGCACATGCACGCACACTTTTTAAGCCCTATTGTCACTGTACAAAATACAACAAATTAGATAGCGTTAACTCAGGGCCTTTGTGTCAAAGTGCACCTTGTTTGCCGTTATGCCAATCATTTCATGTGTTTTACTTTGTTGATTTCAGATGTTTGTTGTTTGAGGCGCATTTTACTTAGGACAAAAAATGGGATATGTATTTAAAGTATCATCTACTGTAAAAGGTATTTTATTATGATATTGTCAGCATACACTGCTGCCTGCTGTAGTGCCTTTTTCGATCCTTTCACCAGGAGTCGCCAAAGTCCTTTTTTTTGGTTACTATTAGTGTTACGGCCGCTGCTCTTTCCCAGAGAGGGGCTTTAAAGGTCTGACAGTTAACAAAAGCTTTAATCACTAGATGTGACCCGAGAGTGCCTTGTTAATACGACTGTTAAGTTAAATAATTAAGAAAATTGTCATGATTTTAAGATGAAATGCTGTTGCATGATCCAAACATTTGCCAGGCAATGCAACCCGCTCTTATTAAAGCTGCTCTTATCAATTATTTTTGTTAACAATGGATTAAATTACAGTAATGTGTAAGTTTTCAGTGACAAATCCCCAAGTAAGTTCCAGTGTTGTTCTCCTTAGCTCTACAGATCTGTTTAAACTTCTTTTGACTCAGTGTTTTGGGTTTTATTTCTAGTCTAGAACCAGCTTTTATCAAACTAATTCCAGGCCACAGGGCCTGTTTTCAGGGAAAGACTATACACTATCTTCATAGCACCAAAAGCACCAAAAAGCAGACAGACACACATAGAGGGTAGTTGGTGAGCACGGATGTATTAAGCAGCCAAAAAAAAAAAAAAAAATTTAGAGCTAAGAGGAAAGGGAGTGTTGTATTTATATTCATCAGGTGGATGCAAACAACACCCCAAATGAATTAAAAAGTTCCTCCATAACAACTTAATAAGTTGACAATATTTTTGATGTTATGTTTTTGCTTGATTTTCTTCTCCCATGTGGCCAAAGGATGTATTTATTTAAAATGAAGATGCATAGATACATAGACACAGCAGTCAGGATCAGTCATCTATGCATCCATGTGAAACTGAAAAAAAAACAAAAAACAAAAAACCAACAACAAATAATAATAATAATAAACCTCTGGTGGTAGTGGTGGACGGGCAGGCGTGTTATCTTTGGAAAACTAACATCATTTGCATACCCTTTACAGTAAAATATCTGTTACATTTTTACAGATGTGATATTTTCATATTTTGATTATATGCTAAATGTTTCTCAATCTATAACAGATACTTCATTTAAAAACAAAAACTCTCTGTATACCCCTCAGATTTTTTTGATGCTGCAACAAAGTCTTAATAAACAAAAGTGTTGGTTTATACCAAAGGAATGAGCAGATGTTTGTGTTTTGCACCAAGAACTTCTTTAATCTCTACAGTACTGCCCACAGCCTCTCATGTTAGTGCCCATTGTTTCAGTTAGGCAGATGCATAAGCTACCTCAACATGCTAATATGCTAACATTTTATAATTAGCAACAAACATAAAATACAGGTGAAGTCAACAGGAATTACATCAGTTCAGAAAGTATTTGACCATAAGCCAAAGTACTGGAAAACAAATATTAACTTACAGTAAACAAGAAGTCAGAGAATCACCAAAGTGAGTGCAATTTATCCTGACATCAGCAAATGTCTAACCCAAAGTTGTTCCAGTGGTGGAGTAAGATTCACACCAGTGTGTTGTTTGAGAGACTTCTTTGTTAGACCAGTGAACAGTGTTGAAAATTTTCTAGTCACATGTAATAATGTTATGAAATTAAATTACAAAAAAATGCATTTGTGATCAGTTACAGTCACCAAGATGTTGGAATAAAACATCAAGTGTAGGATCAGTTAAAAGAAGCTGTCTCCACGTCAAGACAGGCTCCATTCATTGGACAGTGTGCCCTCAAGTTTTGAGTGTTTTTGATTGGCTCTCTTGTTTGTGTTTGCACCATCTGTCGTCTGTCAATCAAATCCATGCACATTGCTCTAGACAGTCTGTATGAGTGGAAAGTAACTATTTACATTTACTCAGGCTACTGTAATTGAGCAGCTTTTATGTGTACTTGTACATTTTATCAGTAACTTAACTTTTACGTAAGTTCATATTGTAACTGTACTTTACTAAGTTTTAAATACAAAGTTAAAAAAACGCTGAGACAATAAGTTTCTCTGAGTTTTCTGTGAACTGATGCTGTGTCTCTGCGCCGGTAACTGTCCGTCTGATTGGCTCTGGCTGACTATAAGTGGTCAGAGAGTGAACAACAGTCAGTCACACACACACCCTGACAGCAAATGGATGTTGGTGCGCAGAGATTGAGACAGAGAGATGATATTACCACTCCCTCCCACCCCACCCCCCATCCCACAAAAAATTATCTAAGTAACTTTTACTCTGAGTACATTTTAAAAGAGTACTTTTTACTTTTACTTGAGTACATTTTGACATCAGTAATTTACTTCTACTTTAATAAAATTTCATTAAGGTAACAGTACTTTTACTAACATAGATTTTTTTTTGTTTGTTTGCTTATTGTCAAGTCAATTTTGTTTATATAGCACCAAATCACAACCAAGTTGTCTCAAGACACTTTGCATATGGAGCAGGTCTAGACCACACTGTGTATCAAGTTTTTTGGACCTAACAATTGAAAGCGAATCCTCCATGAGCAAGCACTGGGTGACAGTGGCGAGGAAAACCTTCCTTTCACCGGGCAGAAACTTCGGAACAGATCCAAGATTCAAGGTGGGCCACAATCTGACAGCCGGATTATCTAAATATCTCATTAATACTACTGCTATTAATAAATTAAATATTTAAAATACCAATAAAAAATGATAGTGCTTATAAGAAGAAGAGGAAGAAGAAGAAGACGAGGATGATGATGAATGATGATAATGATAGCTTGTTAGCTAGCTGGTTTACCTCGTGTTACAGTATGACATACATGTTGTTGCTGTTAATTATCCACAGCGCCACCTACAGGACTGAACTACATTTGCAACTTGTGTGACAATGTGCTCCTGTCCACATAGCAAGTAGTACAAAAACAAAGCACAGTGGAAATGCTTATGTGTGTCTAAGCAAGAGACAACCAGTGGGCTGCAGCTACAGTCCCAGAGGGGGAAACATGTATAAGTGGGTCACCATTAAAGCTAAATTTCTCACAGCAATTCCTGAGTTTGCAACACTATTTAAAGTTGTCAGTCTGAGATTATGTCCATTTTCTGTGCAGTGTGTACCAGTACAGACCCAGTACAAATTGAACATGCAAAATTATGAATAGAAAAAAGTCATTTGTTAATTTTTGAACAAAATACAACAAAATTAGGACACAGCATTTACTCTGGGCCCAAGGCGTCCAAGTGCGCCTTGTTTGCTGTTATGTCAATTATTTCATATATTTTACTTTGCTGATTCGGATGTTTGCTGATTGAAGTGCATTTTAATTAGGATAAATAATGGGATATGTATGCTCACCTTAACGTATCATTTACTGTAAAGGGTATTTTATTCTAATATTGTCAGTATGCACTACTGCCTGTTCTAGAGCCTTTTTTTGATCCTCTAATCAGGGGTCGCCGAAGTCTGATTTTCTATTATTATTATGACTATTATTATTGGATGAAGGGCCTTTAAAGGTCTGACCATTAGCAAAAGCTTTTAATCACCAGATGTGACCAGAGAGTGCCTTGTTAATATGTCCGTTAAGGCAAATAATTAAGAAAAATGTCACTATTTTGAGATTAAATGCTGATGCATGATTCAAACACTTACCAGGCAATGAAGAAAAAAAATAATTTGTTAATTTTTCATCTGGCACTACATTAGAGCTTTGAATTAATTTTCTAACTCCCCCCAAAGTGCACACACATACACACACATACACTCCAGTCCCCTGAGGTAACTTTATCATGGAAAGAGATTTCCTACTTTAGACTGTCCTTACATGGAAAGAGCTTGGGTTGGACGTGGCACTGGATCAGATTCATGAAGGCAAATAAATCCTGCTGAGGAATGTCAGATGTTGTTGATGAATGGGCTGATGCAGTGTATTTGCTGTCATCTCTTCACCTCACAACACCCTGTCCGACACCTTAAGTAACACAAATCTTTGCCTTCACCCGGACAAGCTAGAGTTAAATGATGTCTTGTGTTAGGGTTATTACTGAGGTGTCAAGATCCAGCCCAAAATAAAGCATACAGGCAAGTGACAGCATATGCATCAGCTATTATTTTAAACTATTAATGATTCACATGTTTTCCTAGAGGCTGCATGGAGAGGAGGAATTAAACAGTAGCAGTAGTTAACTAAATGGATCAACTGGGTCAGTGGCAGAGTCAGAGGTCCAAACTAAGAGAGAAGAAATGTCTTTGGCATGTCTAAGCTCATCTCCACTTTCAGCCACTTTGCAGTCTTCATCTCGATCTGATCTCCTCTCTCATTCTGTCCTTTGCTCTTTCCAGCTCAGCTGTTTTTCACCGCCTCTAGTCTGTCACCATTAGACTTAATTTTGAACTTGTATCTCAAACCTATGCTGTTGTATGAAAGACGGTGTGCTAACTAAAGCTGTAAATAGTGACTGATAATGTTGATCATGTTATTTGTTAGTAGCTTAATACCAGGGTAAGTCTCCTTTATGGTAAAATCATTGGATTTCTTGGCAATGCAGCCATTTATTATTTGACTTTGGCTCTACATGAGAATCTAGATTAGATCTAAAACAATAAAAGCCTTCTCTCTCTCCTGGTCCTTGTGGTCTTGCTGACTGAAAATGAACAAGAAATGATCAGTTTCTTTACAAAGGTTGTCATTGATTTGACTACAGTACTTGCAATTTTCTTTTTTTCCTAGAAGGACTGCTTTACACCATAATCTCTGTGAGACCTTTGTCAAAACTTGACCCAACTGACCAAAAAATGCAATGCAAACTTAAACCCACTAAAAAATTCAAAAAATCAACCATCATCATCAGCATTTTCGATGTGGCTTGAATTAAAAAAAGTTTTAAAAAGCATTTTCTATATTCTTTAAAATGTGTATAACATAGGTTAATGGATTGAGAATCCTATCAAGTGCATCACAGCACTGTGCAAAAACGAACATGCATTTATTGAGTTTAGTCAAGTTTTGGTTTAGACGGTTTCTCAGAGGCTCTTGTCATTGACCTCTTTCTTCATACGTGTGTAGGTGAGAACTGACAGCGACTCAGGGATACTGTGCTGCCACCACACAGACAGAGCCAAGGAAGCTCACATTACACTGACTCTGACAGTGTGGGTTTTTAAATAGAGTGGTTGTCAGCTCCTCATTGCACAAATCCATCTATTTTGGGTGCAGTGTGTAGGGGGAGGGACAAAAAAGTAGATGGGCTAGAGATCAGTGTCCGCGCTTGGCCCATTGGCAGTGCATATACTCTGGCTGCATCATTCGGGGGAATACTGGAGGTATAATGCAGGATTTGTAAAGCCATGCTTTAACAATAGTCCAGTGGCTTAGATATAATGAAGACAAACAGTCCAACCCCTACATGCTGTGGTGGTCATTACACCTGACAGAGGATAGTGTTGCAAAAACAAATGCTTAGAGCTAAAAGTGTTTGACCTGAGGACAGCCAAATGTTCTTGGGCCACTGGGATCCAAAGAATTTAACTATTTAGGACCACGAAACTGCTCAGCAAATTTCATCAGAATTTCCCTGTTAGATCGTGGGATATCTCAGGCCAGTGTCTCTAGGACTTAAATTCTGTTTGGACAATTGTGCAGAGTACCATTGATAGCCTATTTAATTCCAATGCAGGAAGTAGGATCACCTTTACCTAGCGAGGATAATACTGAGACTAGAACCCTGTAAAAAAAAAAAGAAAGAAAAAAAGTCTTTTTTAAACAGTCGAACTGTAGAAAAAAGACCAGCAAAGAAAGGACCAGGCCTGTGTCTAGCAATTTATTCATTTTCCAAAACTGACAATCTGACTTTCACACCTGCTTCACGATACTTATGTTTTGCCTCTCTCTCGCTGACAGCAAGGTTTTCACCCTGCCTTTGACTGAAGCCATCTGGAACAGCTATAAATTTAGCACACCAGAAGGGCGTGCACACACAACAGTTTGTGTAAAGAAGTTGATTTCAAGTTTACCCCAGTGTTGAGGTCAGGCTTGCGGATGGGCATGCAGCGTCTCTAGCTTTACTTCTGGAGACTGGAGATAGCATCCCATTGCAGACTAACAATTAATGTTGAGCTTTGTTACCTTAAATGTGTAAACATGACTTTCCCCTGATCCACCCTAAACAAGCCCTCCATTTTATTAGTCATATTTATGATAATGATGGTGTTTCTCAACCTGAAGAGTGATGTATTTGGCTAGTTACAAATTAGACATTTCAAAAATTTAGGCATTTGGAACCATGAAGAATCTTCCCATATCAGTGCCCTGTCCAATGATAGTTAGATATCTTGGATGTAAGTTCATCAGTTTTGCTTGAGGGTGAACCAAAAAGAATGCTTCCAAAATGGAAGCTTGTTTTGGTGCAAGGATTCAGGGGGTCACCAATGGATTTGTCCTTCTACAGTCATGAATAACCAAGGAAAAGTCAAAGAAATTAAAAAATGCCTCAAGATACATAATTAACAAATTGGTCTAATAGAAATGTAAGATTCTTAACAGTGAACCTCTGAGAGATTTAAGATATATACCAAATATCATGGACTTGTAGCTGGTAGTTATTGAGATACCTTCTCTGGATTACAGTATCAGATGGACAGATAAACTAACCTCCCAATTAATCTACCAACATCATTTTATGTCAGCCCTGCTTCTTACGGGCCAAAAAATAAAGCTACCTTTTCTAAAGGAAAGATGTTGTAAAAAAAAAAGATCAGTCCACACTGTGTACCACTACAGGTCCAGTATCCTCCCACCTTCGTACCAGCTGATCCTCCTCCTTTCTCTCACATTATATGGTCATCATTGCCTGGGTCTAATTCTTCTGTGGTGCTCTCTAGAGTTAAGCTTGGGCTCTTATTCTAAAGTTAAACTTGAGCATTTGATGATGATGGAAAAGTGAGTGCTCCACTTGTTCCTTATACCCCCCTCCAATCACTCCCCTCATCTCTGAGTAACTTAACTTATGGATAGTGCAGCCCTGCCCACTAGCATATGCCCCTGTCAGTCAGCCTGATTTCCCCCCTCCTTCTTAGCTTACCCCATAGGTTGGCCAAACCCTTTTACTGTCGCTCTCATATTAGTCCTGTCTGTGTCTCCAACACTGACCACTTACTGACGGCTCTCCCCTCAGCTTCTAATTCAGTCTTAACTGATCACACAAGTGCTGCACTGGACTAAAGGACTTGCTCTCTTGTGGTGGTCCCAAATTGGAAGGGAGGGCTGCTTGCTTTTCTGAGGATAAATTTTGCCCAGACTGGGGAACAAGTGTCTGAATCTCAGCTTGGAATATCTTCTTCACACTGGACCTAATCTATTGGATGACATTATAAGTTTACAAGTCTGTTTCCTACTGTAGCTATTTACCCGTGTCTGTGTTGCTCTGAGTGGATTTGAATTTGTGAGGTTGTGTGTGTGGAGCAAAAAGGCAAAGAGCTGCAGTGCTGGACTCCTGCAGTGATTCCAGGTTTACCCCTCATTAGCTGACCCAGTCCTGACTGTGAACATGGCATCGTTGAGAAGTTTGATTTTTGCACTGCTGCTGGCGCTGCTCTGCTCCTTCCATACCCCAATGGCTCCCACTGCCAAGGCACAGGATCTGCCAATCCGTGCTGAGCAAGGTCTGGTTGCCGATGACGACGACGACGATGATGATGATGATGATGACGGGGATGATGATGATGATGATGATGACGACGATGATGATGATGATGATGATGACGACGATGATGATGACGATGATGATGACGATGATGATGATGATGATGATGATGACGATGATGACGACGACGACGACGACGATGATGATGATGATGACGATGATGACGATGATGACGACGACGATGATGATGATGACGATGATGATGATGATGATGATGACGACGATGATGACGATGATGATGATGATGATGATGATGATGATGATGATGACGATGATGATGATGATGATGACGATGATGACGACGATGATGACGACGACGATGATGATCATGAAGGTCAGTCACTTTAAATATGCAGTTTATATAATCCCACATCCCTTCATTTCTTCCTGTGTTATTACATATGCAGATACCTGAACATATTTCAAACTGCATACTGTCAAAGCATAAGCAGTCACTGACTTTTTAAGTGTAATAACAAAATGCTGTTTGTTTTGGGTCAGGCTGTGACTTGGCTATTTAAATTGCCAAAACACAGCACAGAAAGAAAATAGGCCACAGCTCTGATACAATTATGTCACACGCAGCATTGTTAAATCTGGAGTTCTGGTGTTAGTGATGCTTGATGCTTTGACAAGCAGTTGATGATGTGATGCAGGTAAAAACATGTGCATGAACACGACAGGACAGTACGCGAAGGGGAGGTGCTAAGTTTAATGTTAGCTGCTCCCCTCATGTTGAACATTTTCACAACCTCATCATCTCTTTGTCAGTTCTTATATTAATGTCTCAGAGGCTCATAGATAATCAAAGTCCCTCCTCCACCCCTTTCCAGCTGTACATTTCCCTTGCTGTCTCTGACTCTGTGTTCTTTTCCCTGCTTAACTAGAGTTATGAGCACTCTGGGGAAATTGAACTGGCCCATCTGAAGTCCAACTGTCCGAAGTCCTTCGTACAGTACCCTAGATATGAACTTGTGGACTGCAGAAGCATTGATTTGAGAGAGAGAAAAAGAACAAAAAAACAATTTCACACAAACCAAGCCTGACTTGGAAATCAATTATTGGGGTCACTAGTCTGGGATTGTTTGATTTGTGTTTCGTTTGAAAGAATGGTTCCTACAGAATGGTTTCTCCTAGGATCTTCCTTTCTCATTTGTTTTGGATCAGACTGACCGGCATTTATTTCTATGTGAACCTACAGAGAAAGAAAGAGAGACAGTGACATTGGGGTGGATAAGGGGATTGGGTTGCTAGAGAAACAGACAGAAGGAGAAGCTTGAGGGGAGGTGCAGGAGGGCCACTACAAAAATCAATTCATTTAAAAGTTTAGAGTATCAACAGATGGAAAGTTTCTCTCTTTCTCCAATTCTCTCAATCTCTTTCTTTCTCTGTGGAGTATTTATGCCACTGTGTGCTAAGACGTGTGACGCATAGAATTTTATTTTATTTTATTTTTTTCCAGTTTTGGCGCACTTGTAAAAATGCTACAGAAAATAGAATAACTTTCAGTATTTCTATGAACAGTGTAATCATACTTCTTTTGTTTTTCTAAAACTCTCATGTTCTGAACCATTCAATACAATAATACCTTTTGATGCACATGTCAGTAGCTTACATCAGTGATGAATATTTGCTTTAGGTTTCATGCAATTTTCCCGTTACTAATTCAGTGCTTATATTTCATTGATATAATCAAATACAAATATTTGATTCATTTGTGAAACTGTGTATAACTCCTCGTTTGTTAGGAAATGTAACAACAGTGGATTTGCTGGTGATTTTTTTAGACCTTCAGGGAGAAAGTGTTTGGGAAAAGAGAGAAACATCTCTTTCTATAGAGGGAGTAGAGTTTAAGCTCAAATGTCAGATTTCCAAGAGATGAAATGGTTGTCAGCTTTTTCTCTTCTTGTTTTAAAATGTGATTTTGTGATTAATGTGAACATTTATGGCTGGAAAAAAATGACAGTCACTTTTGTCCATATGTCTTTAACCCTACTTTCATTCATTAAATAAATCAAATGATCATTAACTGCCTAAATGCTGTAAAAATGCATGGAGAGGATCATTACTTTTATCAAAGGCCTGTAAACATGTATCTGGCCTTGCTTCCTGTATGAGGACTAGAATGCTGAGCTACAACATTTGAAACTTGTGAGTATCTGTTTAATCGCATGTTCTTCTCATGTGTGTGTTTTGTTTTGTTTTTTTCACACGCTTGTCTCAGGGATTACAATAATGGGGATACAGATAAGGATTAAAACATATCTTTGGAAAAAGTTTCTTCAGTCTTTTTGAAAAAGAAGAACTTATTCCGAACACTTTGAAATGATTAGTGTGATGATAAACTCAATTTGTGTTAGTGTAACAGACACTAAAAACTGAATGTTCAAACATTACTTCCAAAGTACAGTTGTTATTGGAGATAATAAATGTAATAACCTTATTGTGACAAAAAGTAATTTGCAACATTTGTATTTTAAATGTGTCATAGTGGTAGAATGTATTGTATCCAGATACATTCACGAGAATATCACCCAATTGCGATGTGCATTAGTATTTCTTTTTTTCACTACATAATATTCAACCACATTAATCTAACAGCTGTATTAATACTACCAATACAATTTTTTTCCATTTAAATTTTTATTAAGGAATTTACATAACTAGACACACTAGGAAGACATTATGATATAACAAAGAATCAACACAGACAAGACTCAAAATAGATAAAAAGGCCACAAATTCATATTATACAAACCATATTGTCAGCTTATATAAAATATCGTACATTGTTCTACCCAGTAGTGCGAAAAATAGTTAAAATTTCCCATAACATACATAACATCAAAATGCTGGTTATGGTTAATGTATATCTTATACTATTTTATAATGAAACAAGAGTAATTTTGCCGCATAATGAACACTTTTACTTTGCTACTTTCAGTACATTTGAAAATAATATTTATGCAGTTTTACTTAAGTTACACTAGGACACAGCTAGGACTTTTGGTTTTGCATATTTAGTACGTTTTGTTATTTTGTCATTATATTTATTGTATCTTTCAACTATGTTTGTCAGTAGGTCTTTTTGAGTTAATTAAAGTCCTTTTAGCAATGTCTCTGGTTTAACTGAAAATGCATTCTAAATTACAGAATAAGTCAAAAATAAAATTTATATATTATTTTTATTATGCAACACAGTTGTATTTTAAAATGTCACTGAGCAGAAAAATAGAGGCCCTACCGTAGGTACTAAAATGTTGCATTTGTTGTGTTAACTTACTATTTTATGGTACTCTTGAGGGTTTAGGGCAACACCGTCCCTGTGCTGAGACATCAAACAGTAACTACAACAACGAAAAATGTTGTGGATGGAGGGAGGACTGATTGCATGAGAATATTGAGAAATACCACAAAATATTTAGCCTGTAGCATATAGAAACAAGCCAATGTCGATATATGAAATAATTGTCATAATTAAGGAAAATGGGTGATGAATTATGAAGTCCCAATGTGCTTTCGGGCATGATTCAAGTCCGGTAGAGTCCCAAAAAGAGACGCATATAGTCTTTCACAAAGGTTTTGCAAAAGTTTGAGTCTAAAAGTTTCTCCACAATTACTTTATTACCGGCAGGCAGACCACTGCCACTTAATATCCACATTATTAATGATGTAACATATTTTGATCTTGCCTTTTAAGCGAAAGATCTGTTTAAAACTCAAATGTTTATGTGCAGATAATGATGATGATGGCGACGGTGACAGTGATGGTGATGATGATGGTGATGATGATGATGATGATGATGACGACGATGACGATGATGATGATGATGACGATGACGACGACAATGACAACGACGACGACGATGATGACGATGATGATGACGATGACGACGATGATAATGATGATGATGACGACAAGGACGATGATGATGACGATGATGACGATGACGATGATGATGATGATGATGACGACGATGATGACGACGATGATGACGACGAGGCCAGTGCCTATCGGGCAGGCTCTCTATGCTCATATTGTGAATTCTGTGAGGTACGTTTCAAACAGAGTAAGAG
>JAPQLA010000009.1:23785116-23801324 GCA_029822935.1 Naso vlamingii
TTTATTATCTGTAATTTGTGATCCAGGGGTGGGAGAAGTGTTCAGGTCAAAGCCTGCCGTAAAATTTAGTGACCTTTGAGTCTCAATGGTAAAATACACAGAAACACCTGAACGCTTCCAAAGTGTTTAAAACTCACATTTTCCATGATTGATGTTTGTTGAATGGCTTTTTTCCCTCTCTGTGAATCTTTATTTCTCACAAGATCCAAAGAAATCTTTAGTAGAAACAATAACTTTTTAGAAAGCACACAAAATTTCTCTGGACTGTCTCGCGGATGTGGTTCTGTGTGTTTTTAAATAATGCTCAAATACAGTCAACTCACCTTGAGACACATAGTAACCATTAAATCATTCACATCCATTTTGGAGTCATACAGTCACATTTCACCGGTGCTAAACTTCAGGCCTAAATAGGTCTACTGTTTTGATTATAGGCTACAGTAGCATTAGCGTCAGCATCAGCAAGAGCAGCGGGCATTTTATGCGCGACGCTCAGCTGCTTCATTGATCATTTAAGTATTTACATGGCAGCAGGTGTAGGCCTAAGGCTTTTGCTGTTTGATCCAGATTTCAGGTTTGTTCAGTGTAAACATCCAAAATATTTTCTCTGCTGTTAAGTTTCTTATTACACGGAGTTCTTATTTTTGCTGTTGAAGTGTGAAGTCTAGGATTATTTCCATGAGAGAAAATTACCAGCCTTTAATTTAAAGAGTAGGCTTGAAAATATTACTATAGTGAACTGTACAAAGTAGCCTAGTATTTAAACGAGTTTGACACCAATTTTGACCAAAGCTTACAGTAAAATATTTTCCACTGTGCTAAAATGTAGACTTGTATGAAATCAGATGCACGTTTAGAAAACTTTCCGATGAAACAAATTTGAACATGACAGTTTCGTTGAACCAATAAAGAAGACAAGAAATTCGTAACTTTTACATTTTTCTGACTTAATCAAATACATGTTGCCATCACACAGCAGCATCGATACGTACGTTAGTTCAGTGGCACAACTACAGAAGAGTATTAATAATAAAAGCGAATAATAAAACTGGTTTCAGTAAGTAAGAGTCAAATTCAAAGAGATCCAGTAAAAGTCCTGCATTCGAAACCTTTCTAAAATAAAGTATGCAAGTATTTTTAGCAATTTATAGTACTCATTGCCTAGCAAAATGTTCCTTGTGTTTTACTAACATGACGGTTTGGGATTAATATTACTGCTGCATTAATGATAACTTTAAGTATCTGTTATTCAAAGCTTAGGGTTTTATACTGATGTTTTAATACACTGGGGAGTCTTTTAAAATGAACATTGAGGAAGTTTCATTAGTCCAATATTATTTAACATAATGATTAACAATATATTCATGAAACTAGACAGGAGGACATGTTCAATAATGTGTGCAGATGACTGGGCGATACGGATCAGTTGGAGAGATAATGTAACATGTGTAGGGGGATTAAGACACAGGGGCTTCAATAAAGAGGCCACAACAGTCAGTGTAGGTCATACCAAAGACACTTCAAGTAAAACACAAATGAAGGTGTGCCACCACAAACCATATCACCATCTACAGTGAGTTAACTCCCAGCAACCCCTGACCACACCAGTGAATGGAGGACCCCACCAGCTGCAGCACTAGAAACACAAGGAGACACAAGCTTAAACAATGAACTATACAAATCAGTCTGCTGAACGCTAAAAATGACAATGATATCGGCAAGACTAATATATGTGATGCTAAAATGATGCCATAAATAATATTAAACTAAACAGCAGTCAACACTTGGAGCTTGGAAACAAAGAAAGCACTCTCAGTTAGGTTAATGTGCAGTAACATTACCATTTTAAAATGCTGAATACCTCTCATACCTCCAAATCAGCCAACAGTTACAAATTCTCAATTTTTCTTCATTAAACACAAGTAATGGCAGACCCAATGAATCACAGTTATTAAAATACAAATACCTCAGAGTGCTTGCACCCCTACCATACCCTAACAATTATAAACTAAAGTGACTATAAAACAATACTAAAAACCCAAGAGTTTGGCTTACTAGAGCCACAGAGAGTCCAAAACAGTCACAGCCACATGGAGGGTGCAAACAAAAGGACCATGTCTGAGGAGGTGAAGCCAACAGTCCCACCTGCTGCCCATTAGCCCATTTATCATTGTCCTGCCTCTACCTGATTGGCTTTTAGCCTCTGCTTTGTCCTAGTGCCCCTCCTCCACAATAATGCAAATGTTCTGCAAAAGATTAAGGAGGCTGTTGTAAAAGTAGAACAGCAGTGATACAATTTGGGATTTATAATCTCGATCAGTAAATTTAGTTAGGTTATATGTACTTTAACAGAAAGAGAAAGATACAGGACCAGAGTCTCTGTTTATGGGGGCAACCTATAAAGAAAGGGAAGGAATTGAAGTATTCAGGAATGTGTCTTAATGTTAAATATACATGGAGGACTCATGTTGAAAACTAGAAATAAAATGTAAAAAAATATTAAACCTAATGAGAGTTTTATCAGGAATAAACGTGGGCGCAGATGAGCAGGCATTACTAGATATAAACAAGGCACTGGTGAGATCAGTGATTAACTACGGATGTTCTGTTTCTGGGACAGTCACCAACTCACACCTAAATAAAATAGATAGATTACAAAGTAAAGCTTTGAGACCCTGCACTGGTGCAACTCTAACTCTACTCTCAACTCTAGTATGTAAAGACGTATTTCTATGGTTACAAATATTACTGGTGGCTCAAAAGACCAAAATGAACATGCAGGAACAGTTGTAAACATTCCACAATGTCAAATATATTCAGCAAGTAGAATTACAGACAAACAAACTATCTATTTGTTCAGCTGAGATGATGACAGGAATTCTTGGGCTTCAGTGGGTGGAAGCAGTGACGCCAGACAGGTTGGTGATGTGTAGTTTTGTTAAGATTACAGAGTATGACATCAATCAGAGAAGATCTAATGCTCGAAATTTTCCTGCGGTTATTCAGGCTTCATAGGGGATAGCTGTAGAATTTTGTTGGGTACCAGCACACGTAGGATTAAAGAGCGATGAGGTTGCAGATAGGACAGCTGTACGAGCATTCCCATTTGCAAAAGGGGAAAGTACAGTAAAGCAATAATTAAAACCAAAATATCAGAACTCTGGCAGAAAAAGTTGCGGACAGCAACAGCAGAACAATCTACAGTTAGAATAAAGAGTATTAAAGGAAGAAATAGAAGAGAGGAGATACTTCCATCCAGATTAAGATTTGATCACACTGGATCAAATAAAATGCTATATCTATTGAGGTAAGTAAATTCACAAGTATGCTCTTACTGTAACACTCGGAAATGTTGAACATGTGATGATGCATTGTACTAATTACAATGCAGATAGAAAAAGGTTACAACAAAAGGTGACAGAGGAAGGAGGAGATGTGGGAGATTCAGAAAGGGGTCAGATTACTTAGTAAGAACTGGTTTGTTTAAAAGGATATAAAGTTTGAGCATTTGTGAATATCTGTGTGTGCATATGCAAATAGACACATAGATTATTTTATTTATTTAATCTTCTATTATTTTATAGTAATCTGTTCAGAATATTGTAAAACCTTAACCCTTTCTGTATACTCCGGTACAGTAGGTGGCGGTATGCACTCTTAAATTGGGATCGCAATATGGCCACGCACACACGCAAAAACGCACAAAAGAAGAAGAAGAAACCTAGAGGAGGAGGAAGACGAAGAAGAAGAAGATAAAGTCGAAGAACAAGAGGCAGCAACCCTCGGTGTTTTTAGAGACCGGTTATAAAACCAGAGCTGAGCTCCAAAAACGCAGTCAGGACTTGAACTACCATTGCGTCGCGGCGGATGGGGTTTGACAAGTTCTGCAGTGCGGACAGTTCCGACCCATTTTGGGTGAGCTTTATTTTTATTATCTTCGTGGCTTTTCATTTATCTGAAGTCTGTCTGAATGTTATTAGCCACCGGTGCATGCTAATAAACCTGTAGCCTCGGCAAGTTCATTTTCCGCTGCGAAGGCCAACTACATAACAACTCTGCTACGTAACAGCTGCCCGGCTTCTCCGAATAACCGGCTTAACCACTTGCCGGTTTGGCTGCTGTCCGCATATTGACTTGATACCGAGCAGACACCGCACTGGTTTCAACTTCTGTGTTTCAGAACCACTTAACAAACATTTCCCCCGGGGAGCTTCTTTCATGCTCTTCAGTTCAGGTCATGTGGAAGAACAGTGAAGGGGTTTTGAAGCTGCTATCCGGCTCACGCGATCAAATTGCATCATCACCGTCCTCCACCGTCGGCCGGTGATGTTCCGTTAACTCGTATACAGTCACCTCCCTGTGAGAATATAGATGTGTAGCATAACTCACTGCGTTCAAACCATCTCAAAATGCCATGGAGACCCGGTGTTCTGTCGGTATGAGCTGACGCCGTTAGGTCGGGGTTATGTTAGGTTAGGGTAACACCGGTCGACTAACCTCGTTTTTGATCTGATGTGAGATGTGTTCCGCATCAGGGCTGACAACTTTGGGTACTTGGCTAGAGTGAAATTTTGATGCCATGGGCTTAGTCACAAGTAGCGCACTCAGTCACGGACACGTATTTCGAGTCAGTTCACCATCAGGATTTAAAAAGCATGCAGCTCACACAGGTCCGAATCATCACACTACAAACCTCCAGGCAGAAATGTTTGGTGGGCCCCGAACCCACGTGGTTTGGTGGCCTTGTTCCGCTAAATCACTCATTTCATTAAATAACAAGACAGTAATATTTATATACACATGATATTTGAACTTACTGCCACACTTTTGATGAATTACTAATGAATAACAATTCAAGACATGTTCAGTGCTGAGAGTGAGAAAATAAATACAATCTATAAGTAAGTCCATCCAGCTTAACAGAGCTCAAACTGATTTGTCAGTGTACACCTGACTGTGTTACTGCAATTAAGAGTTGTCACTTTGTGCAGTTACTCTCACCTGTCCATTAAAGGCCTGTCAATAACAGAATTTCCTTTTATACATCAATTGTTTAACCAACCAAAAAATGAGAGAAAACTTGATTTAATGTTGAATCACAAAGCCAGTACTTGTGACGTTATTATGCCAAAAATAATACATAAATGTAAAATCATAATGTAATAAAAAGGTAGGAAGATGGAGGATAATCCATATTAAGTTATGTTTTTTTTTAAAAATTTATTTAAATGTATTAGTTGACAGTTCAGTCAGGTAACATAATTCTGACTTCACTCTAACCTGAATCTGGCTGTTAATGTGAGAAAAAAAAAATCTGTATATTCATCTATTGATAAACAGACATTTTAGGCTGATATATTAAATTTTACAGAGCCAACAACTTAATGCAAATTCATATCCAATGAAAAATATCGCAATTTACTAATAAAGTAATAAAATGCATCTGCTTGTAAGTTAGCAAGAAAACAGTGCAAGCAGCTAGCTTAGAGAGCAAACATGAACCAAACAGTGTCAGACACAATAATCTTTAATACAGTGAGCAAACAACGTCAGACAACATTTATTTTTGTTAAGACAGTGCAACACTGCCTTAAGGGGGACGCCCACTTAAAGAAATAGAATACTCAAAATTTAATATAGACTACATTTCCTACTTTTTACCTTGTGCACTCGTTTCATTGTTAGCTCAGCTTAGGAGTTTTTACTGTGTTTACACTCAGTACAGTTGTACTACTTTCTCTCCTCTCCTCCGCCTCTCTCTCTGTGTGGGTGAGACTTTCCCCTCTGCAGCACAGTCTGCACAGACAGGACCAGAAGAGGAGACACAGGTGAAGTAAGGATAACGTTAGTCGAGTTGACGAAAACCCGTTACGTTACTTCAAGTGCACTTAAAGACCCCGTGAAATAGATGTCAAAGTGCCATTTACTCCTGTGAATGTATGTATTTCCTGTAAAAACGATACTTAATATATTCCCCCGAGTGCAGGATGAATCATCAATACTTTTTAACTGTTTTCCAGGAAAAGCATAAGTGTAAAATAAAATTAAAGAAACTGCAAAACTACTTTTCAGTCATTGTTGGGCCATATATTGTCATACAGGCAAGGATAAGATCAACACATAAGTGATTTAAAAAAAATCCAAAATTGATTTTCATTTCATGGGGACTTTAAAGCTTCCCAACAAGACTTAATATTCAACGCAACACCAAAGATGGGTAGAAATCCTGGCCAAAATATGCATCTCATAAAAGCACCTGCTGTGAATCTAGCATTGTCATTTCATCTGGTTTTGTGCTTTGAGAATTGCTTGGGCAGCGTGAGCGTGTGAGACTGAAAGTAAAAGAGTGTGCCACACGCCAGGGGCGTGAGAGTTGGCAACCCTGGATGCCCTCGTAATGTTACTGCAACTACCAACTAGTGCAGTGCCTGTCCAAAACAATCCTGCTGGGAACAGGCTTGCTGTTTGACCCACGGTATTGCCGCTCGCAGAACAGTGTTGAATCATCGATTTTTAACAGCTGTAAAAGAATCAAAAGGCGCTGTATCTATGTCTGCCGTTCAAGCTTTCTGTGCTGTCTCTCTAAATCCCACTCGTGCAGTGGCCAAGTCACACCCCTTCCAGTGTACCCAATGGGACCTTATTTCAGAATAAATGGAAGTCAATGAAAAGAGACCATTTTTTTTTTCATCTCATTTGAATTGTACCGCCAACCTTAATGTGATGTTTGTCAATTTAAAAGATCATTTAAGTCAAGTAAGTCGCAATTTATTATAGCACTGTTACAGTATAAGACTTTGAAAATACATATTTAGAAGGACAACGCAACAGATTGTCGAGTAAGTGACGTCTTGACAACGATCTCTCACAGAAGCGTGACCATGCTTGTAACAATGCTTGTAATAATTTTTACCTCTTTTAATCCATTTTCCCTTGTTCTGAAGGAACAAAAGAAACTGTGCTAAGGTAAAAGCCATGTTAGCGTCAGTGACATATTGTGCGAGACAAGAGACATAGTTCACTGAGTGGTCTCAAAAAACATTTTACTTTACTATTTGACTACAAAATTAAACTATTTGACATGAAAAAATATCTCTCAAATTGTCAGCTTTCATATGTGTAATTTATAGCACAAGCCAAACGGGACAAGAAAGCAATTTCTTTCTTGCCTGAGGAACGGCATTCGTTTTTTTTTTTCCAAATTAATGTCCCATGGACCGAAAGTAGAAGGGCAGGACTTAGGCACTCTGTGGCCTAGGTTACAGTTTGCTGTCGAATATGTTATCGCATATCCTGAATTTTTTTAAAAAAAGGGAAAAAAAGGCAAATTAAGGGTAAGCCCGAAGGCCCCAACATACTTTCCGCATAACACGTCCGCGGACTTGTCTGCTTGTGCAGACCACGAAAGCAGTTTCATTCATACTACAAACAACGGTCTGCTATAATCTGCGCCAGTCTGGCCATACATAATCTGCAGGGCGCAGATTATAGCAGAATGAATGAAAAATAACATAAGTTTTAGTGGCTGCACTTCTTTTGATTTATCATTTTTAGCCAGACTGACGTTACTAATGTTGCAGCTACAACCAAACCTGTGTCATCCAGGCAGAGACAACAGGAGAAAAAAAACAGACATGCCGGCGAGCACATTCTTACCTGAGAAGGACGTATTATATTCTCCTTTGTTGTTATTCTTGATGTTTAATGAAATGAGAAATCTTTCAGTGTGAAATGCTGCCGTGAATCAGTGTATCTACAGTAATACTAGTTAGGTCAAAACACTGCTTTATTCACACAGGTGAAAGAACACGCGCAGTCGGCACGCTTTCAAAGACAGTCCACACAGTCACAAATTTTGGGCTGCATGCGGATGTCTGCAGAGGGGTCCGTGTGGACCCTTGCGGACATGCGTGGATGATTTTTACGTCACGCATACCAGAGGGGACCCATGTGGACATGCAGTGCGGAAAGTATGAACCAGGCTTTACTGTGTTTGAATATGCTGCTGCTGATGATACTGATTATCAGTTTTGCAGTTGATGGATTTTTTTCCTGATTTAATCCCGTCATTCAACTGCTGCTGCATCATAATTCCCCCCACCGTTCCAGCTGTTTTCAAGGCTCAAACACATGCTGCTCTTTTTATCACCTGCCTCAAACGAACCAGACGACGAAGTGAATGAACTGGAATAGTTAAAAAGAACTGGGATGTGAAGCACATAGAAAGTGTGGGGATGGGAACACTGAAAAGTGGGAGCAAAAACATTCTTGATCTCAAATATGTGCCTTGAAATCATCCTGTGATTGATTCAAGAAACCTTTAGACCTGACATTGTCTTTGCTTCCTCTTTAAACGTGGGTGCTCTGCAAATTTTGATTGCAATGACTAATGAAAACCATACTCAAAGTTTCAAACCACCTGAGTAGATAATATTTGGTTGTGGTATTCTTCTGCCCCCAGTGGCCAAAATATATACCTGCAGTTTTAAAAGGTAAAACTGAAAAGCGAAATTTCACCGTTCACCCGTTGGAGTGAAATGGTTAATGTTTGGTCAGAAGTGAACTGTTTTGTCCTTATCCTCTTCTTTCTTCTTCTCTGTACCAGGATTGGAACCGCACATGGCACACTGAGAACCCAGATCTCACCCAGTGCTTCCAGAACACTGTTCTGGTGTGGCTGCCATGCCTCTACCTGTGGATGTGTGCCCCCATCTACCTCATCTACCTCCGCAGCCATGACCATGGCTACATATGTATGAATCACCTTAACAAGGCTAAAACTGTGAGTGATCCTTAATTGTCCTGAGTCATTTTTGAAAGTGTTCCGGTGTCACTTCTTGAGCTTGGCTCCTTTGTTGTCTCCACACAGCTGAACAATCATTGTGTGAAGTGGATGTGAATGTTTCAGTGTCATTTAGTTAGAGTTAAATTGTCTGTCATGGCCCCCCACCAATTCAGAGGTCGAAAAGCTGAGGAAGGTGGTTTCTTAAAGTTTCTCGACTGACCGACAGTTTTGGTTCTACTGATTAGGTTTTCAGCCCTCACATGATACAGCTGTCAGCCGTTTAAAGTCTGTGCCAAGCAGAAAAAAAAAATAGTTTGTCACCTCACAGAAAAATGTTATTAATGATTAAAAAATTGCTAAGTACGGGGTTCCCGGTGGCTCGGTTGGTAGAGCAGGCGTCCCATATACAGAGGCTGTGTCCTCCCTGCAGTGGCCACAGGTTTGATTTCACCTTGGGGCCCTTGGCTGCGTGTCATCACCTCTCTCTCTCTCTCCTGTTTCCTGTCCACTCTTCAGCTGTCCTGTCAGAAAATAAAGGCACACAAGCCCAAAAAAAATCGCAGAATCTCAATCACAACACAATAGAATGGTGAAGGGTTCGGCACTTTAATATCTACCTGTAAAAAAGTATTTACAAGACATTGGTTGCTACCTCAGCCCCCTACTATACAAGAGTGAATAGACATAGTAAATGATATCTACACCATGGAGAGGATTACCTTTTGTCTCCGCCTCCAGAGGGATGTGTTTGTTAGACTATGGGAAAACTGGGTTGATTATGTAAAACCCCTACGGCCCGATTTTAAAGAGGTGTCGATGGAATGAAAACATTGCCTTTTTTATGTCATCTGCTTTGTTTTTATTTTATTTTTATTTTATTTTCATTTAAAATCTCTTGTTCTGAGGTTCTTTTATTAATTTTGTTTATAGATGTATGTACATGTTTGTCTTGTCTCTCCCAAATGTTTAAAAAAAAAAAAACAAGTTAAATTTAAGGACAATTAAGCTACTTTTGAGCCAGTGTATGTCTTATAAGCCTGCTGTCCTAAATAAAAAAATTTGCTTTTTATATCTTTGAATAGGATTTTGGATTATCACTGAAAAATAAGCTCTGTGACGAACACAAGTTTATGATACTTGCAGATTTGTTCAGCACGATAATCCTTGCAGATGAACACCATGTTTGTGTTTTTAAAACATAAAATAAATTGCCAGAGGTGAAAAGCTATTTGTTAGGTTGTATTCAGATTAAATGAGGTGATCCGGTGAAACCTTGCAGGGTTGTCCAGCGGTGGGAGTGCCACTAAATTAACATAACAAGACCTAATGTGTGATATCAAGTTGTGTGTACTCTATTCCTCTCCCATTCCAAGGGTGGCGATGGATTGCTAGAGGATGGCCTCTTAAGTGATTGGCTGCCGCAGCGTGACATAGGGCTGTGTTTCTCCTAAAGTTAAACCGCTTTCAACTTTTTCGGCGTAGCATGCTGCGTTGTTTTTTTTTTTTTTTCAGGCAGCCGCTGCGGCTCAGATCACCACAGCCAAAATGGACCAACCTCATTCAAATGAATGGGAAAACCCAATTTGGTCTGAATCCAACTTTAGGCTACAAATGAACTACATGGTGGTCGCATAGCTTAAATGTCCCAACCCTGAGGTGTTTAACTTCTGATCTGAATTAGCGCTTACCTTTCTACAAAACTCTTTCCTCTTAGCCTGACCTAATCTAGCTGGTGATCATGTCTGTGTCAATTGCTATACCAATTGCTATTATATATTTCAGACCCTTTTGACATGATGACGTCTGTCATTACCGACATTGTGGTCTAATTGAGCCACTTGTTAGCAGCTGCCTTTTTTAAGATGCATTAAACCTTAAAAGTTTAAAAGCTGGTTTATACTGACGTAAGTTGTGTCGCAGAGCAAAATGTCTCAATATCTTTACTCTGTGTTAACCACAGACCTCATTTCAGGCATTTAACCAAAAGCCCATTCAAAAATCACATAAACCTAGAGAAGAGGGAACTAGAAGTGAAAAAATGCAAACTGAGTTTCTGTGTTTTAGGACTCATTACTTCACCACTTCATATAACACCATTTACTGTATGTGACTATTTATTAGCTTGTGGAAACATTTTTAGGTTTCATTTGTCAATTAGTCTCACTTAGCCAGACCTCTCTCCACACTCACAAAGTTGTTTATTATATACCACCACTACACCAGTAGGGCAAGGGATGGGGTCACATGCCTGGTGGCTGCAGTGCGTCATCGAGCCACCATTTTGGCACGCCTTTAAATCCTGAACAGGCAACGGATGAAAAACAGTTGAAGGCTTAAACTCCACAATACAATTCTGCATCTTTCTCAGCCATTCCATGTGTTTTTCAGCAATCATTTTCTAACATTAATTGCGTGTTAAGAAACAAAACTCTGAAATCACATTACAAAGACTTTAATACTTCTCTTATAAACCGAAATAACACTTAACCACATTGCAGAAATATTTAACAAAAGTTTACCTTGTTACAATTTCTTTGTTTTTATACACATTTCATCTCTCCTGCTTGTCAAAGCATGTGTTCTCTCTCTCTCAATGTATCTATCTGTTCAGGGAGATAAATCAGTTTCAATATATAATGAAAATGATAATCTTGAGGATTTGCATTTTAATAAATGTTTATGGCACAATCTATCACCAAATGAGTTAACATGATGGTGACTGAACCTAGGAAAGTATTTATAGTGTTTATATATTGGCAGGATACAAGCTGGGTTTCAGTAGCAACACGTGGAAAAAAGCTGCACTGAGTTACTGCTAATGGCAGCCAAACAGTTCCTCCTGCTGTAGCTTCCCCTCTAAGCATTTATCTGGTAAAACACGAGTTGACTTTTATTATGTAGACACAGCAAATGCAGTGTGTCAGCAAGTTTAGAATTTACTACTACTGTTCATGACAATATGTCAACTTAACAAGACAACAACGATTGTCTGCATTTTTAGACTAGGGTTCCTCAAACAGTGACGGAAAAATTCAATTACTGCCTGACTTCTTTATTCGTACTTCTTTATTAATACAATAGTAATTTGTTTTAGTGCCCCCAGAATTTGTGACAACCTGTAATATTAAATGCATTTGCTGGATTATGGCAAAAATGATAATTCTGGTCATTTTGTCCATATTAAGATCACAAATATCTAACACGATTACACACTGACTTTGGAAAAACATGCAGTGATACCTTTTGTCTTTTTAAGGGTGGATATCTTTATACTTCAAATATAATTCAGCAAAAAATCAAAAAATTGTCTAGAAGTAGTGATGATGATGATAATACTGCTACTACTATGACTGCTACTACTACTACCAATAATAATTGTAGTAATAATAATAATAATAATTACTTAATATATGAGGTGCATTAAAAAATCATTTTATTTGGTGTATAAAACGTGAGGAAGAACTGTTTAAATTTTAACTCTTGCCCTTTTTGGCAGTTACAGGAAATGTCATCATAACTGCATGTGCATCAAAAATTTAAGTAGCGGCTGGCCTGACCTGGTTTTTGCAAACTGAAACTGAGATAAACAGCCACAGCACGTGTGGTCTTTCATGGTGGGGCCAAAGGGCGTGGCCATAAAGGAAAGCTAAAGTGATGAGAAGCTGTTATGTTGTAGCTCGCAGTGCAACCAGAGTTTGCTGGATGTCTGAGGAAACCACGTGTGTGCATGTCGACCAGTTTTAGATGACCTGCTCCTAACATGATTCATTCATAAAAGTTCCCTGAATTATCCTGTTAAAATGAAATAAAATATATAATGTTCATGCTCAAAGGTTCAGCTGACACACGTGGACCCGTTAAGACAGACCACAAGTTGAACCTGACAACAACATGGTTGGTGCACAGGATGAATTTATAATTGAATTTAAAATAAATTATAAAGAGGATTTCATTGAGACCATGACACTGAGGAACAAATGGACCAGTGGTGTGTAAGTCACATATTGGGTTTTTAATTAAATATTTACATAGTATGCTTCCAACTTGTTTTTCTGAGAGCAACATGCTGCCACTTTGGCCAATAATCGATACCGATATCAATACATATGTATATTTCTTTCCCCCACACCTAATTGCAGAGATCATCAAGTCTCTCATGTCGTGGAATTTACATACAGTATTATTATGCGTACTCTTGTCGTGTTGGCCCGCTGGCAAATGCAGGCATAAAATACAAAGCTTAAAATGATGTATTATTCATTCCTCGTGCAAAAGAAGAAAAACGCTTTGGCCTGTTTCACCGGTGACAAAGTTAGCAAACATAACGTCCGTCCACAGGGAACATGTGAAACATGGCGTCGACTCTGGCGTTTAATCCAAGAAACAGTGGCCTATTATTTTATTGATTATGATATGTGCGGATATCGGCCGATATCGGATCATTTTAAAGTCAGTATCGGCCTATACTAATAATGTGCCCATTATATCGTGCATCCTGCATCATGTAGCAGTATGTTCATGTCATTCATGGCAGACATGTTTTTGAACTCAGAATAAAAGCTTTCATTGTGTTTTTTCATATTGAAAATCAATTAACCTGTTTAATGTGATCTTATATTTTAAAAAAAGCATATCAGTGCTGTATGCTGATAGATAAAGAGATGATAATAAGATGTTTTGAATTCCTTAGATATAGTTGTGCCGTGTTCTAAGCAGACCAGATGGCCCACAGCAAATGATAGAACACTCGTAACAGCCAGAAAAGACTTGAGACTTAACTTGGACTTGCAAAAACAGACTTGTGAATATCTCTGGAGTCAGGTCGTTCCAATATTTTAATTGCATTTTCTCGTATTTTAAGAATGTTTCATAATGTCTGTGTATGTAACCAAGGGTTAATAAGTACTCCAGTGTACTTTGAATAATTATAACACTTGATGAAATAGAGTAATCATAAATGAGTTCACTGGCCACACTGCCAAATATGTAAACAAAGACTGAGTGGTGGCCTTTTTAGTGGTTTCAAATTTTGCAAAGTAGTAAAAAAAGAACTCACTGTAGCAACAGTTGTATCATGTTTGTGAAAGTTTGGGTTACATCAAACAATGTGAGCTGTTCTTCTCTCCACAGGCTGTTGGCCTTCTACTGTGGATTATCTGCTGGTCAGATGTTTTCTATTCTTTCTGGGAAAGAAGTCATGGCAGCAGTGTCCCCGCACCTGTCCACCTAGTCAGTCCAACATTACTCGGCCTCACCATGGTGAGAGGTTTTCTTTGTCTTTTGCGTAAAACACATGCAAAGAACACAGCTTAGTTTGTTTGTTCGTTGTGTTTTGGATCTTGAATTTTTTTGACTAGTACAAGTTTTTGAAGAATTTCCAGAAATGAATGAATTATTCAGATTTTTTTTGTTTCAGTTTAGGTTTAGTTTTATTTACATTGTCATAAAAATTAAGGAGAAATTCAAACTCTGTTTTCTGTAAATTTATTTATATACAGTAAAGATCATGAACGTCAGAACAGAACAAGGTTCTTGTGTGCAGCCGAGATTCACAAAAGTACACACAATGCCCAAAGAGCATTCTCAATTCAGTGTTCTTTGTTTTATGACAGAGCAGAAAGGTTTGGAGCTGAGGTGTGACTAACCACAGAAATGCTGTTAATTGCAGTCTGAGACTGTTCACAAAGTTAACGTCAGCTCCTCCCTTTCGTTTTCTGACATTAATGCACGTCCAGCTCCATAACAGCAGGTTACAGCAAGTAATCTGATTTCTTTTTTTTTTTTCAGCTTCTTCCTTCCTTTTCTCTAATGGAATCCCAGGCGTTCCCAAGCCTGACGAAATACGTAATTTGTCCACTTAGTTTAAAACCTTTGGTTGTTCCAACAAACAATATTAAACCAATAAACCCTGCTGACATTTTTTCCAAGCTGTAGAAACAAAACTTGCCAACTTATAAGCATCAACATTTAACAGCCAATCCATTCTATTATCATCAGTACATCAAAACATTTCTGGACTTTGAGCAAACATCTCATTTAGGATAGACATTGAAACTCATCATAGTAAGAACAATGTAAAACAAAATATGTTTCATCCTCAATTTCTCCTAATTCATATAATTCACACAACCTGTTGTCCACCTGGATGTTTTAAATATGCCAACTTCAAGGGCCAAAGGAAGGATTCTTGTCCTTAATTGTGCAACTTAAGATCTTTGAATCCTTGACAGATTTGCTATAACATAAACTTTCAGGGCCGTAATTATGCTTGATTTGAATATTTGTTTGTAATTTAGGGAATTACGAAATTTAAACATAATTTAAACTGTCTTAAGATGAAGAAAAAGGTGGTAGAATCTCAACCCAAACTGAAACAAAGCTGGGCCGTCATCAAGAAGTAACTTTCCAAACGTATCTGAGACTGGATTAACTTTTTTCAGCTGGACCAAAGTTCACAATATGCACTAACTTTCTCTTTGTAACACTACATGGAATCAAAGCTTGTAGAAATAGAGATGTGTTTGTTTTAGGAAGTATTTTTATGTTACGATGTACAGTGTCTATAAAACATGTTTCACTGTGTGTGTGCTCCAGCTGCTGGCCACGCTGTTAATCCAGTATGAACGCATGAAAGGGGTTCAGTCGTCTGGAGTGATGCTGATTTTCTGGCTGCTGTTGCTGCTGTGTGCCACAGTCAACTTCAGATCCAAGATCCTCCAGGCCCTGGACCAGGTCAGTCCTCAACAAGCAGAGCTGGACAAAGTTTGGTTGAATAAAATTGTGATAAATATGTTAACATGCAGCTGGTTTGTCATGTCATCTTTGTCTTTTGATATTTAATAAGTGATGACCAAGACCTTAAACACCATTACCCTCCGAGCAAACATTATTATGGTGACCTACTATTAACAAGCAAGATCTTACACCAGCAAGTTCACTGGTCAAAAGCTGTGTCTGTTCTTGTCTGAAGCATTTGACGGTGTCTGTGTGGAGGTACACCACCTTTTACATCTACTATGCTCTGCTGCTGGTTGCTCTGTTCCTATCCTGCTTGACGGACCAGCCGCCTCTCTTCTCCCAGGCTGTGAAAGACTCGGTAAGACAGTTTCACCTTTTAAGTCTTTGTCTTTCTCATCCTGTAAATTCCTCCTTTAAACTTCTTACTCTGGTGTTAACTTATACACTTTTCTGTGAATGTTTACTTGTTGATTTTGTTTGCAGTGCCAAAGCTCAACAAGATAGCCACAAAAATGAGTCCTCGATGTTGAATTCCTGTTGAATGAAGCCATCATAGTCTTATGTCTTATTATTTCACTTCTATGAACAGAGGTGGAGCACACTAATGAGTTAGACTCTGTGGGTTTAACCTCCTGTCCTAGAACAAAGTTTTTAAAAGTCACAATTATTGCATGATATGTAAAAT
>JAPQLA010000009.1:23812376-23824474 GCA_029822935.1 Naso vlamingii
CACACACACACACACACACACACACACACACACACACACACACACACACACACACACACACACACACACACACATCTTTTGCATGATCCTTTTTCTTGGTTCAGACGAGGGACACTGAGAGGCCCTGGCTAATGCCAATGGAAAATAGGGAGCAAGAAAATTCCACAATCCAATATATCGCCTTATATCAGGTCTTATTATTTAATATTGGCTGAATGTGGTTATCAAATATTTCAGAAAATTTGTCATGGAAGCAGGATATCTTACATTTCAACAAACTTTATTCCAAACATCAATGCACTGAACAGTCAGCACTTCTCTTATCAGTTATTAAATAAGAGACCGCCCTCTGCTGGACTAACCACATAATCAAAACACGTAAACTCACTAGTCCAAGCAGTTTTTCTAGGCTTGAACAACTATTTTAATATCACGCATATCGAAGAACATAAGTTTAGATTATTGGACGGTAGCTCACATGTAGCCTGCTGTAAGCTAAGGGCATAAAAGATTCTAATGTCAGTACCAGTTACCTGACAGTATTGAGGCAAAAGAAGAATTATTAAATCATTTTAAAGTTTTCGGGTGTCACTGTGGGCAGATCTAAACTATTTGAACTTGAGGGACTAAATCAGTTTGAGCTGTCAGTCCTTGTCAACTTTCCACTTCTTGTCCTTGTTGATTTTCCCCCATCTGTGTCTGTCTTCAGGCCAGTGTGTCCTTGAAGCGGCTGAGAGTGTTTCTGTCACACGAGGAGCTGCAGGAGGACAGCGTGCAGCACAAAGCAGCAGCAAACTGTGAGTCTTTGTTTTCTTCTGCTGTTGTTGTTGTTGTTGTGCCCTCCCTCACTCGTTTGTCAACACATAATGTGTGGATCCTCTTTCCTGTGATTTCTGTGTATGTATCTGGAGGTTTTTCAAATACAATGTATTAATACATTTCCTCTGTCTTTCTTTCAGCCCCTCACAGTATTTCCATAGTGGATGGAGTTTTCAGCTGGTCCAAAACTGAATCACCAACACTTAAGAAGTATGGGTCATTTTTCTTCAGCATGCCTCAGCTGCATTCACATATATAAATAAATAAAAACAGAAGAATTTATTGTTCAAAATACAGGCCAGCCACAATACAAACTCTTCAGTTAAATTTTAGGTTTATGTTTTTTTCTGTCTGTCTTGAAACAATCCTCACATACTCATGTACAAAAGAATTGCTGGTGGCTAAGGTTGTTCTTCTTTCCACAACAACTTCCTAAAAATAGGTTCACATAAAGAAAATGTGCTGATTCAGGTTTAGTCTAAAAAAAAAACTAACCATGGCACATATTTGATATAAAATTAGACAGGAATTTTTGCTTTTTTCAAAGGAAAACATGTCCAAATATTAATTTATTTTGCTTCTAAATAGAGCTGTTTGTTTGGATTGAGTAGTTAGTGATCCTTCACATCAAAATTCTGTATAGTGCATCAGTTACTCATCCTTACATGTCTCTAAATGATTTTATTTCCCTTAAAGCATTCCCCACACTAAGCAGGTTTTTTTTTCCAAAAATGCGAGCCACTCACTTTTGTTGCTTTTGCTGGCAGTCTACTGAGATGCACTTTCAAAAAAATCATTCAAAACTACCTAAAAACGTCCATCCAAAACTCTCAACAGCTTTGTGTGGTATAATCCAAGTTTTCTTTATTTTGTTGAATGCTTAGTACTTCCAAAACACTGATATTTTCAAATTAAATCAAATCTTTTGATTTGTGTGTTACGGTTATTCTAATTGTCAGTGAACTCTGGCTCGAATAAATATGGTTCTGCCTCTCTCTGCACCAGCCCTTTTCATTCGCTTATTTTTATTTATTAAAAAAAAAGAAACAAACTAAAAAGTTATCCCAAACTTGTAAGCAAACGAAAGAAAATGATGCAGAGAGAGAGAAGTTTCTGCAGTTTTTGGTGGAACCATATTTTTTCAAGCTGGAGTTCAGAGATGTTTAGAATAGCCTTAACATGCGACTCACAACATTAGATCGGATGTGTTGGATTTAGTGGCCTTTTAGCCAAAATCAAAGTGTTTTGGAAGTATTGAGCCTGCGACACGATAAAGAAAACTTGGATTATACCACTCGAAGCTCCTGAGAGTTTTGGATGGACGTTTCAGGATAGTTTTGATGTTTTAAAAACTGTATCTTAAAAAACTGCAAGCAAAAGCAGCAAAAGTGAGTGGCTCACATTTTTGAAAAAAACAAAACAAAATATTTACCATGGAGGAACGCTGGAAGGACAAAAAATATATTTTTCTTTTCAAGACATCTAAGGGTGAGCAATTGATATACTAGGATCACTTAAAATTTATTAAATGAGAATTCTCAGTGTACTGTAGCAATGTTATCTAAAATTTTACTGGAGTCTAGAGGGTTAAATGGACGTTAACTGAGTCAAATCTGCCTTTGTGTCTGCAGACTGAATGTGTGTATCCCAGAAGGCTCTCTGGTGGCCGTGGTGGGACATGTGGGGTCAGGAAAGTCCTCGCTGCTCTCTGCCCTGCTTGGAGAGATGGACAAACTAGAAGGAACTGTGGCTGTCAAGGTGGCTGCACTCACTCTCTCACACAAACACACTGACACAGTGAGATGCTCACTCACAGCAGCCTGTGTGTTGCTCTTCTCGCTGCTTTTTTTTATCTCGTTTTCATCTTGTAGTTTTTGTTGAATTTAGTGATGACCCCAACCTGTGCTCTGTCTGACTGCTCATCATCACACACATCAAATTTCATGGGTTGTTCTGCAGGGTTGGGTGGCCTATGTTCCCCAGCAGGCCTGGATCCAAAACTCCACACTGAAAGAAAACATAATATTTGGTCAGGAGAGGAGAGAGACCTGGTATCAGCGTGTGGTCGAAGCATGTGCCCTTCAGCCTGACCTTGAGATCCTTCCTGCTGGAGATGAGACCGAGATCGGAGAGAAGGTATTGGCTTATGATTACATGGTCTGTTTCTCTGCACGGTGCTACAGTGTAGATTGTTTCTGAAAGTTGTCTGCCGTTAAACCACTTTGGCAGGATCAAGAGTTAAAAAGGTCCGCAGCTGAAGACAGTTTTTGGAACAACCAGCAGTACCTGCCTAATGGTTGATTACCAATGAAGCTGTTCTGTGAGAGTGCCTCAACTGGGAGTTTATTGTGTTTTGTCCATACAGCACCAGCATGATATATATTTTAGATTTATATATATTTATTTATATATATTTATATTATATATATTTATTATTTTGTAATTTGAGTTGTTGCAAGGTCTTTAACACAGTAAGATGATGCACAGGTATGTCTTGTTGTTCTGTGTTCCCCTACAGGGGGTCTCTTCTTCCTCCCACTGTACAAAAATGAAGCCTAATATTCCTGATATAGGCGCTGCCATCTTTGTGCTGGTGACATTATTTGGAAAAAGTCTAGGCAGTAGAGATCAGCAGATGGAGCTGTAGTTTTGAGGTCCCGCCCATATGGCTGCCAGACTAAATTGTGAGTAAGGGTTAGTTGTCAGTGATGACGTTAGAACCCCTTTTTCAACCTGGTAAAACAGACCCAGTAATTAGCTTTGCAAATAAATTCTCTTTGTAAAAAGGGTTTGGTATCCCTCCAACTCACGGCAATTTCCACCCAGCTGAAAACCAGGTCAACCACAACCGTTTATCTCATATGGGACGGGTGTTATGTGGTGACTCATTTAGGAGCGCCGAGAAGCCAACTTTCAGAAACAATCTACATTGCTCTGACCTGCGTAACCAGTAGCTGGCACAAATTGTTAGTAACCTAAAGACAGACGAGTGGCGCGGCTAACGTTACTTTTCCACGAGTTGCTAATCACATAGAGGTTATATTGTGTTTTCGTATTAGCTATTTACATAAATTTTAGTGCTTTTGTCCATTTTTTTAATTTTTAAATTTTCTTTAATTTTTTTTTAAATTTAATTTAATTTTTTTTAATATATGTATATTTTTTTTAACATGTGAAGTTGTAATCGAGACTGCTGAGTCCAAGGTTGACATTGCACTTAGTGGTAAAAAAACACTAATACTAAAGGCTTCTATTAACCCTTGCGTGTAGTAATCACAAAAAATAGTACTTGCCGGGTTTCCGTGGTTGTTATCTGTACTGATACTGATACCAGTATATTTGTATATTTTTTCCCAACACCTAATTGCAGAGATCATTTAGTCTCTTTTGTAGCAGAATTTACAGACTGTATTACTATGCATACTCTTACTGTGTTGGCCTCAGGCAAATGCAGGCATAAAACATAAAGCTTAAAGTGATGTAATAATAATTCCTTGTGCAAAAGAAGGAAAATACTTCAGCTTCAATTATGTAAAACATGTCATATTTATTTATGAAAACTGCTTTTAAACAAAACAAGTAAACATTTTAATTAAAACTGGATGATGCTCTCCCTGAGACAGAACAATGCCCAAAAGCAGGGCAAATTTGGCCTGTTTCACTAGAGGCAAAGTAAGTAAACATAATGTCTGTCCACAAGGCATTTACTGAAGGAAACAGCAACCTGTCATTTTATCGGTTATTGTATTGGTGGATGTTGGCGTGCTGGCCGATATCCATTATTTAATTTTAAAGCCAGTTTTGGCCGATACCAGTAACAGGCCGATAATATCGTGTATCCGTACTCAAAGAAAATACTGGAGCACAAGATTCAGTTTTGGAAATTTTTTAATAAAGAGCAAAGGACTAACATTTCAACTAGAGTTGGACGATGTGCACAAAACTGGCAACACCGCATCACAATGGATGATGACTTCTGTCATTATTTACTGCTGCTGTGAGTTAGACCTCTACTGATACTGCATAGAGTTTTTTTTTTACTTTTCTCTCATATTTCATTTTTGCTACAGCTCATTTTGTGTTTACTTATTATTCATTGATCTTTCCTTACTAGTGCACCGCTTCTTTTTCGACATCCACTTCTCTGTTGTGGGACTAATAAAAGATTATCTTATTTTATAGTGTAAGGGGAGGCGACAACATAAACACCCAAAGCTGAGTCAACAGCATAAGTGGACTAATAACTTAACATCGTCACTCCGTTAATTGTATGGATACTTTTGATGTTTACTTGAATAATGATTATAGCTGTTATCACAGCGTGTGTCATGTGTCTTTTTCTCTGTGTGTGTGTGTGTGTGTGTGTGTGTGTGAGGGGGAGAAAGATGTATGAGATAGAAAGTAAACTCAATGTACAGCACTGAGATTTGTAGCTATGACAGGCTCTTCTTACCAACTAACGTTACTGTGTGAGTTTTATGCTTATTGAACGCTTCTCTTGCCATCCTAACTTGTAAAAATGGTCCATGAAATGTTCTGTCGCTGCTGTTTACATTCTCACTCACTGAGTAGAGTGCATCTGCTGGTGTGAATCAGACTGTGCCAGAGAGAGAGGGTCAGGGAGGGGAGGGGCACTGTTTTAATTTTTTTAAATGATGACATCATCCATTGGCCCATTCCGAATTTCAGTGCATACTGCGCCTGTTTCAGAGTCAAACAGTAGAGGTACAGATTTGAATAGGTTCAGTATTCTCCTTCTCATTGGTTGTGAGGGGTGGGAGGTGAGCAGTCCGTGAAGCAGTGCAATGACAGCACTCATTAAGGTGTAACAAACGACAGCTGGCACACTTAACTACTTTTGATAGACTGAACAAAAAACATGAGAAGTTTAGTTCTTCAGTAAGTCCTTGTGGCTCGACTATGTTAAGTGTGTACATCCAGAAAGCCTCTTTTTTGAGCAGTGAGTTCACTATGTTTCTACCTCTCGAGGAGACAAACACTTTTTTCAGTGCTCCAAAACCTGAGGAATGCAGTCAAGCCATGATTTTTTTTCCAAAAGTTAGTTGTGTGCTCCAGTATTTTCTTTGGGTTCTGCCTGTATGAGGAGAACCGTTGAATTGTTTTTTGAAGTCTTAAACTGATTAGGTAGCCTTGGTTTACTTCTGTCTCTGTCGTCATCGCTGTCTCTCTTCTCTACAGGGAGTGAATCTGTCTGGAGGTCAGAAGCAGAGGGTGAGCCTGGCCAGGGCTGTCTACTGTGACCGTGCTGTGTACCTGCTGGATGACCCGCTGTCTGCTGTGGACTCTCATGTAGGAAAACACATCTTTGATCAAGTCATTGGCCCACAGGGACTGCTGAAGGACAAGGTGTGTATGTCTGTGCCCATTTGGAATGAATACGGTAATGATTGACTGAATTTTAAAATCCTACTGGATCACAGCATGTGAAATGTGTGCTGATGTGTGCAGACTCGTGTGCTGGTAACCCATGGGCTGAGCTACTTGCCTCAGGCTGACCTGATCCTGGTCATGGTGGAGGGCGAGATCACAGAGATGGGATCCTACCAGCAGCTCATGAACACAGAGGGAGCCTTCGCTGAGTTTCTACGGACTTACTCAGCTGTCGACCACACTGACAACGACGGTGAGACACAGTGCACACACACTGCACTTTACACAGCCACAATGATTGTATGTCTTAGATTTCATGTGGAAATTTAAATATTCAGCAACGTTAAAGTATAATTAATAAATCATTAAAGTATTTTTCTTGATCACAACAAGTAGAGATTTATAAGTGCAATGCTAAGAATAATCTGCTTCATGAACTCTAACAGTGTTACGGATCTCAGCTGTTTGCAGATAATCTCTGGAGAGCAAACATTTGTCATAGGAAATTTTATTTCCTTCCTTCACTTAGGACCTGTAGCAAAGACTGGAACCAAAGGACTAGAGAACGGCAGCGCCACTGCTCTTGCTGGGTGAGTGCAGTGTGCTGCAGTGGAGCTTTCTGGACCAATGAAAAGAGATATATCAGGCTTTGGGGACTCAGACAACACACATTCAGTAGAAGTAAATCATTGTTGGTTCGGTTTTGCACAGCACATGGACTTTGGTGAAGATAAGTATAGTACGGAATGGACCTCATACAAGAACCTTTTTTCTTATCCTTCCGACTTTTTTTCTGATGAAGTTCAGTTGAATGATCACTAAATAAACTTTATTACTCAGTTAAACCTGATGAATGCAGTCTGTTCAAAAGGAGTGGAGTGTTCGAGAAAATTGATAATTAGCATGAAGGCGCCAACAATCACTGAGATATCAGATGAGAAAATATTAAAGCTAACAGTAGGTGATGTTGCACTGTCAGGTGTTAAAGCAAAGGATAAGAGCAAACAGAGACCTGTTGAAAGACTGAGGAACCTTTCAGAGAGAGACCACCGAAATGTCTCCTCCTTTGTGACTCCGCTGACCTGTGATGTTCCTCAAGGCTTCATCATTTCCTTGAAGTGCTTGATGTCCAGCAAGATGCAACCATTTTTGCAATCCTTCTTTTTCGTCCTCCAAAGTCAGTCTCATTTTTACTGCCTACAAGTTTACAAACCTGCAGCTAGAAAACTGGGTGCAATGTTCCACAATGATCTTTTAATGTCACAAACAAGTTACAGTAGCTTTTCTTTATGTCTTATCAACTGAGGAGCATCTCAAAAATCAGGTCTTTTCTCTGTTGACCTGATCTCATGAAGGTACCGTATGGTCTGGTCTTGGTTTTGTCTTGGTGAGATTATTTAAAGTCAAGGTGAAGCCAAAAAACTATCTCAGACCAATCAAAGGATAAAGAGAGAAAAAAAAATCATACTTTTCATTCATACCTCAGAGAGAATTCTAATAAAGAGAAATTTGGTGATTGCCACAAATTTTCTTAAGTCACTCATTTGTACCACAGAGAAGAAATTCTCTTTCTAGGTTTGTTACTTAAATGTTTATGTCACCATGATCCTAACAAGTTGCTTATCTTGTGCGTATGTTTTTTGGTTTATTTTTGTATTGTTCCTTGTGTAATTTGCAGGCCAGTTGGCAACAGTATGTCCAAACTGTCACAGACAGACAAGCAGGGCAAGGTGCTGAGCACAAAGGCCAAGAACCCTGAGGTGGGCAAGCTGACAGAGGCTGACAAGGCCAACACTGGACGGGTAGGTAGAGGCTTGACGTGCCTGACAGCATCAGAGCAAAGAATTCATTATCATATAATCATGTGCATTATGCGATGGTCCTGACCACAGCCTGAGCCCAGTTTGTGTCCTCTCCCTGCACAGGTAAAGCTGTCTGTGTTCTGGGCCTATCTGAAAGCCATCGGAGTGCTTCTGTCCTTCATCAGTCTGCTGCTGTTCCTCACCCATCACCTGGTCTCCCTGTTCTCCAACTACTGGCTGAGCCTGTGGACTGACGACCCTGTGGTTAATGGCACTCAGCCTAACAGACTGATGAGACTCAGCGTGTATGGTGCTCTTGGCTTCTCCCAGGGTGAGGAGGGGTGAGAGGAGGGATTAGGTACACTGTACAGAAATTAAACATGTCTGGGTATCGCCACTGATTTTCTCAAAACAATTGGATTCTAATTCAAAAGGTCCTTATAAGATTTGATTTGAATCATCCAATCAGTTTGAATAATGCTATATACTAAAGAATGATGTAACATCTGAGTTGTTGCTGGTAATGATCTGTTTATACCTGTAGTATTACAGTGTTGCAGAGATGCCATTTTAGGGTGAAAGGCTATCGAATCAGATCAGCTGCAGCAATCAGTACCACTTTTTTGTGTCTCTGACCTGAATAAGAGAAACTAGAACATCCTTAAATGGTCAGTTACTAAAATCTTATTTACCGGTTGCATCAAAGGTGTGGTCTCATGGGCACATATAAATTGGAAATTTGTCATTGAATCTACTGACTGTGGACTGACTCCACATTAATGTTAAAAAAAAGGCTTGCAACTTTAGTTCAACACCAGTGACTTGCAACTACACTTTACTTCCTTCTCAAAATGACAGTTTAAATATGTTATTAAAACGGGGGTGAGGCCAGTCACCCTTACAGATTTCCAGTAAAAGTTATATTTTGAATCAGCCAATCATAATCCACAAGTAAGAGGGAGTGACTGGCAGTGAAGTCCAAAAAAGACTTTTTTTAAAAAAAATATCGTTAGGACTTGTTCTGGATTTGTACCTGAAATTGCAGCTCAGTTTGTGTCAGTCAGGTGAAATTGAAACTGTAATTGGTGCAACTGAAGTGAATGAGAATCTCTTTTCAGGTACAGTAGAATATATTTTAAACATAAATGTTTTTGAAGTTCGTTTAGCATACATAAATAATTTTACTCTAGTAACCCTGCTGTTCTCCGGCAGGTGTCGCAGTCTTTGGTTACTCCCTCTCCATGTCCATCGGGGGCATCCTGGCATCCCGCTACCTCCATCAGTCCATGCTGTATGACGTCCTGCGCTCACCGATGTCCTTCTTTGAGCGAACACCCAGTGGAAACCTTGTTAACCGCTTTGCCAAGGAGATGGACACTATTGACTCTGTTATCCCGAGCATTATTAAGATGTTCATGGGCTCCATGTTCAATGTGTTGGGTTCCTGTGTTGTCATCCTGATCGCCACACCGCTGGTAGCAATCATCATTCCATTTCTCGGTGTGCTCTACTTTTTTGTACAGGTAAGTTGGAAATTTTTGGGAGGCAAAACAGCTCATTCCTTTCTTCCTTAGCGACAGCTTTTCTGCACAGCTGTGACTCCTGCTGCAAATCTCTCTTTTTGATGTTTACATTTTGAGCGTCACATTTACAGTACAGTTCTTTTCAGACATTTTTTGCCAACTTGCTTTGCTTTGCAAGTTTGCTTTATTTTACTGAATGTCTTAGTAAGGCTGGGCAATATAAAGAAATATCATTATCGAGATGATTTTTGCTTATTTTAAAGTGATGCAATTTTCTTAACCTATCAGACAGTTCTACTTGTTTTAATACCTTAGTTTTTCCATAAGAATAACCACATTTACCTCTGTACCCTGATGCGGTCCAGCCACACACTAGGTCACCTAGTCTTGTTATTGAAAGTATTGCAGTAAAGAACAAAAGGGTATTTTTTAGGATAAGGTGTCTCATGACTTATAAAGAGTGTGTAAATATATGTAAAGGTTGGGGCAAATGACCTCTTGAACTGCTTGCTTCTGTGTCTTTGAAGCATCCCTTAAAAAGCGTCACTGTCTTTTTCTGACTTATTTCTGACTGATGAATTGATATGATTGAAGTTGTCAGACGTCTCTGTCCTTCCTCTGTCCAGAGGTTTTATGTGGCGTCATCTCGCCAGCTAAAACGTCTGGAATCGGTCAGCCGTTCACCCATCTACACCCACTTCAATGAAACACTGCTGGGCACCTCTGTCATCCGAGCCTTTGGTGAACAGCAGCGCTTCATCAGCGAGAGTGACCAACGGGTGGACCACAATCAGAAGGCTTACTACCCCAGCATAGTAGCAAACAGGTTAGGGACGCTGTTCCTTTTCAGTTTTATGACTCTTACCACCTGCTGCAGGAGAATGCATTTCCTTAGTAAAAAAATACACAAAACTCAACAGATTTTAAAGATCTCTTTTGATCAATGCTGATCCAGTTTCCTCTTTAGATGCACTGAAAAATGTGACAGTTCATACAATATTCTTCTTTCCTCATTGTGTCTATGAATTGTGTGTCTGTATGCAGGTGGCTGGCTGTTCGCCTGGAGTTTGTAGGAAACCTCATCGTGACATTTGCTGCTTTGTTTGCTGTCATAGCCAGAGAGAGACTCAGTCCAGGCATCATGGGACTGTCGATCTCATATGCCCTTCAGGTAAGCAAAGCACTCATAGTCACACCTGTGTTACCTGCTTCAGTTCGCATCTTGAGGGGCAGAGAGAAGTGACGGGTTAGTTTGCAGTTACACAATTTAGCATGAGTCACTTTGTATTAATACCATACCTTAAAAATTGTATTTGCTACTGGATTTGTAACGATTGCCGGTAGATATTCAAACACATGAAATTCAGGAAAACTGTTGATGAGGTGAGGTCTGTTCCTATCTGAAGTAAGTGGCATTTTTAGAAAGACATTTTTTTTTAGAGAGAGTTATTTTCAAAATAATTATTTTTAATGGTACAACCTAAGTTCCATTCATCTTCATTGTATTTGCACAGAAATCCGAAACAGACATCTTAAAACATAGACAAATAAAAAAACAACTACTGTTTGCAGGGATAGAGATATGTTTCTTGAACTTGTGAACTGACTTTGTTTTAATCGTATCCCTAAATTCTTCTGTCTCATGCGCAGCTCACTGCCTCTCTGACGTGGCTGGTGAGGATGTCCTCTGATGTGGAGACCAACATCGTGGCTGTGGAGAAAGTGAAAGAGTATAGTAACACAGAGAAAGAGGTACAAAGGAACAGATTTTTGTGTTTGTGGAGGATTTATTTGACTCATCATGGTACAAGACTGGGACTTTTGCATTTAATCAGTAACCTGAATATAAATACTCAGATCCACTCAACAAGCCAGACAAGGACAAGTATTAAATGTTACATATTGGACATGTGCCTCAGTCCGTACGTGGACTGCAACTACATGCAGGCTTCTTCCTCCGTGATGTGTTGCCCAATCAATCTGAAACTGCACAGGGGCATTGAGAATTGCCATAGGCAGAGACAGGCGAAGGCCTTTGTCCCGGGATGAAAGTAGATTTAAGTTCTTGCTGGCACTCTACATCAGCCTTCATCGCTTCATATTGTTGACCCCCTGCCCCCAGTTTGTGCATCCCTGAACGCACACAAAATTTTTTAGCTTGCATATGGTGTAGAAATTAGAAACACTTGACATGAAGCAAATAATTTATTTAAACGGTGTTAGTTGCCACCAAATAATTTGTGAATGAACTTTTAAAATCATGAGTTTGTTATTCATTCGTCTATTTCAATTTATCAACAGCTAATAGTATAAAAATCTCTTTTTAAATTTTCATATTATTGGGCTTAGAAACGAAAGAGGGTATTATTAAAGCATTTCACGTCTCCTAACTGTGCACATTAAAACTGAACTCTCTAGCCCAGTGGTTTTCAAAGTGTGAGGCGGGCCTCCCCTGGGGGGCGCCAGAGCACTTCAGGGGAGGCACAGGACAAGAAGAAAAAACAAAAAACAACAACCTGAAAATATCTTATATCCATCTATATCGAGCTAGCCAGCTCACGTG
>JAPQLA010000009.1:23826020-23860679 GCA_029822935.1 Naso vlamingii
CATTTATTTCATAAAATACAAAATGTTAACTCATTTATATATTTATGGGGAGGGGGGCGCAGTTGTTTTATACTCTCCGGGGGCAGGCCCACAGCCTCAAACTTTGAAAACCCCTGCTCTAGCCTAAGCTGGCATCATCTGTGTTTGCTTGTTGTGAGGGTCCTGACTCAGCAGGAGCCCCTGTGTCCTCCCCACTGGCCCTCAACCGAAACGTACAATCCAATCACAGATATGCTGGTAACGTTATGTGTCAGCCAAGCACAAAAACATTTGAAATTTTGGTGGAATCGTTTATCATTTGTCCTTGCTGCTGTCTGGTGCAATAATACCAATAAAATTTGTGGTTTGGTCATGAAACTGTCAAACGAACAGGGACAATAAATCAAGCGCACCCTTCCAAGCACTTTTTTAGCTGTTGTCATGTTGGAACATGACATGTTGGTGAAAGAAAAATGAACATTATGAAATATAACGGTTTATTTTGTCTGTGATTTTACTCTGTAATTTGAAAAAAAAACGACAGCCAGAACATTCAGACACACAGCACTTGATATCAGACGATAGCAACAGCAGCAGCAGCGGAAAAACAGAAAGGCATCCTGCAGCACGATTTAAAAACCCACAGATACATGCAGGGCACAAACAAAGTGGACAGTTTAAAAAGTAATTTATAAGAAAACTTACTTTGTTTGCTCACATTAGACTTGTTTATTAGTTATTGTTTACAGTTACTTTTTAGAAGAAGCCCTTTTAAGCGTAATATATGGTCATTTTGGGCAATATATAAATAAATGTTACATGACACTGTTATTAAGCTGCTTTTACCTTTATTCTTTATTACATTCTGCAGATTATGCTTCTTCAGAGGTAAAATTACAAGTGTACCTGCACAACATTATTTCCACATACAGTAGTTGTATTTGAACCTTTGCTGAAATGGAAATCTGAATACTTGAACCACTGTTTCTCAGCTCTCTACCTAGATACAAGTTCTGAACAAGGCCTTAAGTGTATGAGAACACAGGTGGGCTGTGGCGGATGTCAATGTACTAATTTAAATGTGTATCCTCTGATCACCAGGCAGAGTGGGAACACGAGCCCTCCAGCCTCTCCCCAGGCTGGCCCACTCAGGGCAACATAGACATCCGAGGCTTCAGCCTGCGTTACCGCCACGATCTGGACCCGGCCATTCGCAACATCACCATCAACATTAACGGAGGAGAGAAGGTCTGACGCCAGTTGTAGATTTAAAATGTTCCACTGTTTGATTGTAGATAAACTAATGAGCTTGTTTGTACTTTGTGTGGGTTACATCTGTGTTGATGTGTGTGCATGGTATGCTTATGGCCTGTAACAGCTCCTCCTTCATCTACCCATAAGGTGGGGATTGTGGGGCGCACTGGAGCTGGGAAGTCATCCCTGACACTGGGGCTGTTCCGAATCATCGAGGCAGCTGAGGGTCAAATCTTCATTGATGGGGTGGACATTGCTAAACTAGGCCTCCACGAGCTCCGCTCCAGAATCACCATCATACCACAGGTCAGCTAATACAGTTAATCGATGCCTAAATGTTCTACCATGGATGGAAATGATTGCTGGTCACAGGTAAACTTCGAAAAATGTTGTTATAGATACTAAACAATGCATTAGTTATTCAGCCTATTTGAGTCTTTCCAAGCTAAAGAAACGGCAGGTGTGTCCCATTTGACAGTTAACACTTCCTTTAAAGTCTGTATTATGAGACAGTATAGCAACAGCTGTCACAGTTATTATATTTTAGGCAAAAGTAATTGTGATTTGTTATTTAGTAATAGCTGCGATTGGATCTTTTTCTGGTCATTTTATGCCACACAATGGTGCTGTTGTGTTAAGCTTTGCAACCAGGCCTAAATTTCTGTCCTTTTTAATGATGCAGTTGTCAGCAAAGAGGTGTCAGTTAACCTTCAAATGGTTTTCAAGAAATGCTGGATGGACACAAAATACTTGCACAAGTGTTTTAGGCGATGAAAACATCTTACATGACAGATAAGCTGTTCGATACGATAACATTATCCAACAGCTCTAAACTGGATTTAATCATGCTAAAATTTGGCTGTATAGGACTGGCTAATAATGATCTCCTGCCTAATTTTTTGTAGCATTCAAACACTCTGCTGCACACTTATGGTAGTCTGTCTCCTTCAGATGATGAGACCAGTTACTGGCATGCCTCTGACATTATCTGGCTGTAGAAAAAAAAAGACACATGGCTTTATATGAGCTGAAACAGTAGAACTAATAGCAGTAACCACTAAACAACCATAACTCTTTCTTTTTTCTAACATGAGAAACTTGTGCTAAGGGAGGCCTTTTATTCACCTAAACCCAGCTGATGGAAATGCACCTTTCGGGTCCAAAACTTGGTACAGAGTCACAGTGTAAACCCCAGGTTGACACGTTTCTTATGTTGTATTAACACCGCTCACACCATCATCTCTTGTAGATTAAAAAAAAAATGGGTTACTTATCTGCTTTCCCTTTTGCAAAAATAAACTTAGTGAAAAGCAACAATTCTTACTGCAGTGTCGATGATCTGTCTTGAAGGGACATGGTGTTATTCTTTATTTGAACTCCAAACACAGTTGTACATCAAGAATAGAAGAAAATATGTTTAAATATTAACATAAATAAAAACAATTCAAATGCCAAACTTACCTTGATTGTGGAATATAGCTCTTGTAAGAAAATATATGCCTTTTTTGATCCTCTGTGGGAGAAATTTAAGTCGACACAGCAGCGCAACAAGAGCTGCAGCACAATGGTAGAAATTGTACAAAGGGAAAAACGAGAAGATAAAAGTAACATCACAATAAAACTAAATCTAAAATACTAGAAACAGTTCAAGATAGATGACATATAAATAGGTATGAAAAAAGGAAAAATTCAGTTTTGTTTTTTGTGTAGTTTCGATGACAATAGTGGCAGAAATTCCACTGATGTCTTTGGCGGATCATGTAATCTGGTGAGGAGGTGCAGCTTTGGTTCCTCTGGGGGCTTTGTTGGCAACACCCTTCTAGGAAAGAGAGCCAGTAATAAGGAACAGCAAACTCATCCCTAGTTTGAGAAATACAGATAAAAACCATTTGGTCCCATGTTATGCTATATAGACAAACGACCCTCTTCCCCTCCTCAGGACCCAGTGCTGTTTTCAGGCTCTCTGAGGATGAACCTGGATCCTTTTGACAACTACTCTGATGAGGATATATGGAGGGCTCTGGAGTATTCCCATCTCAAGAGCTTTGTGTCCGGCCTGCCCAGCAAACTCAGCCATGAGTGTAGTGAAGGAGGAGAAAACCTCAGGTATAACTGCTTTAAATAGAGCCACATGAACAAAAAACTCTGCTGCAGAGAGATCAAGGCTTTTGTTTGAAACAGGTCAAGTGTGTACTGCTTCCATTTTAGTTTGCTGCTAATGCAAACGTGACACATCTTTTGTGTTTACGTGTTTTCATTGCACTGATTCCATCAGTACATCAGTCATGTCACACTTACCACTCTGCTCTCATTTTTCTTTATATCACTAACTCTGTTCTCATTAATTAATTCCACTTGCTTCTCTTTGGCCCATTTTTCATCTAGTGTTAAGCTATTATCAGTGACAGTCGATACTCTTTGCAAGGACATTTAAAAGTAAAAGTCTTGTAGGTCCAGTGATGAGTAAACATCTGCAGGAAGTGTAGAATTGCACAGACTGAAGCTTAAAAGTCCAGTGTGAACTCAGGATGGGCATTTGAAGAAATGTCTTGATGGATCATCTGGAAAACTAACAATCAATTATTGATTTCATCAGTTTTTTTTATATTAAAAATGCCTGTGGCAGAAAATACAAAAACAGTGCATATTTTCTCAATTAAATTTTCATTTCAAGAAGAACTTACAAGTCCAGGAGTAATCCTTTTAGACAAGGCAGGCAACTGTTTAACTTCAACAAAAAAAGATATGCAGTGCATGTAACATAAAAGCAGCCGAGCGCGAGCCTCCGACGGAGCTCTTAAACACAATTGAGCCTCTTAGAAACAGTTTAAAAAAAGCATATCACACGATAATAACATAATCAAAAAACTTTATTTACTGTTGTGCATCGCAGCTCCTCTGTGCTCAGACAGAGATGTGGTGGCAGGTTGGCAGGTTGGCATTAGCATTAACCAGGGTCAGGTGTTGTTCAAGTGGTAGGCTACATCATTGGGGTCACTGTTGTGTTGTACTTCTGCATGGCAGCAAACTTCGTCATGTTGTAGTTCCAAATGGTCCAACGCCAAGCTTTGCCTTGACCTCTTCATGTTTACGTTTGATATCTGCGGGAGCCTTGACAGCAGCTCATAGGCCGCTGAGTATTTCCGATTTCCCAGTCTTCGGAAAATAGTATCGCCCCCCTCTGGTAAGATATCTCATTGCTGCCACATAGTGAAATTCATCGCGTTGCTTTAAGGCTCACACTCTGCAACACAACCTGTATCTACGTTACATTATGTTTGATCAATGAAATCCTCAAAAATCAATTATCGATCATTGATTGATCATGCCTACCCCTAGTGTGAACTAGGGGTTTGAACTCCCTTTACCACTAGGTGGCGCTGTAGGCACCAGTCGACTAGTCGTTTTCCTCTCGTTCCTCTTATTGTATTCTTCTTTTGCCTAGAAGAGCCAAACTATTTTCTTGTCAAGATTCTAAAATGTAATCCTGCATAGTTTGACTTGTCACAATGGAATGTTTAAACCCTCTGCAGTACAGAATACAAATTTCATCGTTCAGAAGAACCCCTCTTCTTGCGTCTTTGCTCTTTGTTACATGACGACTAGTGGACTAGCCTCCATCAACACGGAAATATGTGGACAGCAGAGCATTTCACCAATGTTTTTTTTTTCTTACTAAATCAAAGGTGCCACTAGGGGGCTATCTGACCTCAACTTTGGCCCATCCATTAAAAAAAAAAACATACACACCACAAACACACCAGTATGAAGAAGTGTTGCTCTGCTTGCTGATTTGCTGTCCCCAGCATGTTTAAGCACATCTCTGTTTTTGCCGTCAGCGTGGGTCAGCGGCAGCTGCTGTGCCTGGCTAGAGCTCTGCTGAGGAAAACAAAGATCCTGGTTCTCGATGAGGCCACAGCAGCTGTGGACATGGAAACGGACAACCTTATCCAGTCTACTATCCGCTCTCAGTTTGAGGACTGCACCGTCCTGACAATAGCTCATCGCCTGAACACCATCATGGACTACACCAGGTACCATACACTACCAGTTAATACAGCCAATAGTGGTCATTGTTGCCAATGGTTCTGACGGTATCCCAGTGTCGTGGCATTGGCATCTCATTATCTTAAGTTTTTTATGTTTACTTTCAATGATTTAAATAGAATAAATGGATAGTCGTGAGAATGGCAAACTATATTTGACATCTCCAAATGTCACGAGGTTTGAAAGCTGTAGAAAGGATTGTACAGATTCAGATATGTGAAGATGTAGATTTTAAGCTTTTGTATGAAGAGACATAGTTATTGTATACGTGTATGAAGTAGCTATTGTACTGCAATTTGTACTGAAAGAATTTCATCAGTGTTCTGGCTCCTCTAGGGTCCTCGTGTTGGACAAGGGAGAGATGACAGAGTTTGACTCCCCGTCCAATCTCATCAGCCAAAGAGGAGCCTTTTACAAGATGGCCAAAGATGCTGGGCTGGTCTGAAAGACGGAGGTGCCTCACTTGGTCCAGCTGCTCCTCACAGCCCATTGAACTCAAGAGCTCCAAGGCAGGGAGCCAGAGAGTCAGAGGGAGACGAATGTAGCGGAATTTTAAGACTTAACCTATAGTGTTTGACTATTTAAGCCAGAGTGATGATGGGAACCAAGGGTTTGGTGTGACTTGCTCCACCCTACACTTCCGTCCTCATTTAACAACACAGTTTTATGCTGCTTATCCCAACAAAAAAAAACAAAAAAAAACAAACAAAAAAACTGCTTCTTTCTGCAAGCCTATGTCATGTTTATGCATTCGCTGTTTCATATTCTTTCACTGCCATTTCTGCCATGGAAGAAGGGGCAACAAATTCTGAGACAGCATGGGCTGTATTTGTCTTTAGTTTCGATGGAGCATCGCACATCGAGTATTATAATTAGCGCTCCAGTGGTTGTGGTAACCAGTGCTGAAAGTCAGTGGAGGACAAAAGTACAATATCTTACAGTGCCAAATACTGCTCTCAACTATACCACTATAACTATACTATGACTCAAGTCTGCTTAAAATTAGTAAACTGTATAAAGCTAGGCAATGCTAACTGTTTCAAGACAATATACTTGGTTTGTTAATGCCTTGGTCACACTACACAACTTTTCAAGTTGTCAGACTGCTCTACTGTTTACGCTCATAACTACCCATCTTGTATCAAGAATCTTGAAGTTGTTGTGGTTTGTACACAACATGACTCATCAGCAGCAGAGGTTCACACATTACAAGATCTCTCATCAGAGGGAGTCTGTCTGGTCTCCAAAAGCTTGTTATGTCACGAGAAAACACGCTTGAAAAGTGGCACAGGAAATGGTGAAGTCCAAGTGGTCCGAGTTGTTCGTTTGCCGGTTTGCTTAAATAAAAAACAAAGGAAGAAAAAGAACAGAATGTTGGTGAAGGATGGATTTGGTGCACAATCAGCAATATTTCTCTGTGCTGTACTGAAAGTTGGCACTAAATAAATATTTTTGCAATGAAAAACAGATAGTTGCCTGCTTGTATTGTGGTTCAGCAAGGACAAGGTTACAAATGCTGAAAATATGTAATTGTGACCCCTTATACAAATAGATAAAACTGGGTTCAAAGAGCCACTACAGATGGCAGCAGAGGAAAGTCTGCTCTCATTGGCTGTAGCTTGCTGAATGGCTACCCAATCCGTTCTCGACTCAACCAGATATTTATCTTGCTTGATATCATCTGTGAGGCACTGGCGAGCCCTTTACAAGCTGTCAGTTTGTCTTTGAACATTTCATACATGACAGACTCGCTCATTAGACTGAGCGTTGATTTGTCACTGATCTGGGGCTTTTCTCTGTGATCTCCAAAAAGTGCCAGTGAGCAGAAAATTAGAGCTGCTGTAGTGTGAACTGGGCATTAGCTAAGCTAAATTGCTAAATTTAAGCTCATCAGGAGTGATTCCTCTGAGAGAGTTTTTGCTGTTTCTGACAGTCAGTTTTACTTTCAGAGAATCACAGGGAGGTGTTGGCAGTACGTGTGCCAGCTGGCATTGCCACAGACGGAGAAAGAAGTGGTTTGTAACAACATGTCAACACAAAAAGAAATAACAGAGCTTCAATTTCACAAGCTCACTGAATATGTTTGATTGATACCATTTGAGTGTTAATTTGCATCCTGCACTGATTTATTTATTTGTTGAATGTTTGTGTTCTTTCAGCAGCAGCTTTAAATTGATGTGTTCATGTAAGCTGCTGATTTGGTTCTACTCAGGCTGCAGGTTCTGCTCATGTAATGAAGTATTTAGATTACCCCCAAAAAAACACAGTTGCTTCAGTACGTTCTTCAGTTTCAAGTGATTTCAAGTCCATATAGGAAACCTTCAGACTTTAAGGGGATGCTCAGTTCTATTCAGAAATGTGTTCTCATGGAATAATTAACCTGTACATAAAAATATATTTATTTCATGTGCACAAGAAAGTTTACCAGGAGGTCTTTAGTGCACTTCATTTCGCAGCTGCATTAGGAACTTTATGGAATATGTTTTGTGCGTGTTACTTCATTAGCTCTGCGGTTATTAAAGTTATTTTAAGAGAAAACTGCAACTGGTACTGGCAACACCTGTCTATACGGGGATTAGGAGAATAAAAGCAATACAAGAGTATTAAGGCTGATGGGGTCATCCATCATCAGTATCACATTGGTGGATGTTTCAAGCAAACTCACCAAACTTCTGTTGCGTGAAAAGGATGGGTTTTTTGTTTTGTTTGAGTAGATTGTTTACAGAAGACAAGAAACTAATGAAAAAAAACTTCTGAGAGTTGAAACTTCTGAAAAAACATTTGTTAGAATAAAAATTGTTGGAATTTATTTCAAAATTGTAGTTGCATTCTTAAGACGTTTTAGCTAAAACATGTATTTTTCAAAAGTTTATTTTTCATGTGGTCCGACGGCTCTTCACCAAAGTTTGACATGATGTGCCATGATGTGACAAGTTGAGTCAGGATGTGCGAATGATTTCATTATTTTCTTCCAGCGACAGAACAGCACATCTTCTAGATCCCCTCCGTCACTACTGGTCGGAGGAGTTGGTGTGAGGATACTGGATGGTAGGACCTCTCTCACCAAGTCATCATTGTGGCTCCACATGGTTAACATCAGTATGCCCATGTACGTGTATGTAGTTGTGGGTTATTTGGGGCCAAGTAAAGACTCTTTCCTCGGTTGGAAAGCAGATAGTAGCTTCTTCAAATTATCTTCAGCAACAAGATTTCTTCAAAATTTCAGCTTCTGGTGATTGTACAAATTAGTGTGAAAAGCCTTGGTTGTATTTCAGCACATGATTTTAAACATCTTGAGCTCAATAAAGCATACTTAAGTGGCATATTTATGATTCCAAAGTGAATATTTGATGTTTTATATATGCAGTACTTGGTTTGTGTAATTAGTTTTGAAATAAAAAAAAATCTGTCTGAAAACAACCTTATGTTTTGTTGTTTAGTCGCATTAAATTGCATTTAAATATTGAAAATGTTGATCCACAAGGCAAAATAATGGCAAACAAAAGATTTGCTAAACTAGATACAACAAAATAGTACTTATTACAGTATCATTTAAGTAATCATTTAATTTCTGGCGCCCCTCTAACACATCTTAAAATGAAACCGCTGTCTGTAGATAAGAGCAATTAAAAAATCGAATTCCAAAGTCTTACTACATTGTAGAAATCTGATACAGCAGCGTCATCGGAGGACAAAAATTTTAATGAATATTTTATTATTTTTTTCTTTACTCCACAAAATATGATCCAGTTTCACCAAAGTCAGTGGGCCAAAGAGATTTTGGTGTGCAAACAGTCAAAAACACGAGAAGGGAGGAAGAAGTATATCTGCACAAAACTACGTTTCCCGTGATTCTTTGCTGTCCGGCTTGAGGGGAAGGAAGATGGCGACGATTGATGGAATGGGGCTTGTGTTGCGATTTTAATATGACAAAAAGCAGTTGAAGCTGTATTTTAACGGCTAAGTTAATGTCATAAAAAGATATAGCAGTAAATGATAAACGTAGGCTTTGATCTGAGACTGCAGATCACCGGACTAGAGGTAAATCTTTAGCGTACAACTATTTCTGCTGTGTTTAGCTAGCTAGCTACTGTGCGCTAAATCAGCTAGCTAGCCTCCTGAATGCCTGCTGCCGACACAGGGTGTTTCTTGCACTTTTAAATAAATTAAGTATAATGCATGAGTAATGATTAAGCCCGATTACAAATGATGTAGTTCATAATAATAATGTTAGCTACAAATATTCAGCTAGACCACCAACGGCGTTACTTTATCTCTAACGATAAAGGCTAACCAATATTAGCCAAGAGTGAGCACAGATAACGTTACGGTGAAAGTATCTCTCCAACGCGAAAATAAAACGGGGTTTTTTAAGTCACGAAACATTGAGTCAATAATCACTAATTTATGCAGAAAAGTGAGAAGTCAGATTAAATATAGATAATAATGGAATGTTGATGACGTGTTATTAACGTGTCACTATAGAACAATATTGCATTTATATACCGAACCACAAACTGATTCTGCAGGCAGTCATGAACTGCGAGAGACATTATTGTTATTAATTACCCATCTGCAAACACCTGTTTCACAGGTAAAAGCTTAAATTGGTGGCTGGTGATAGTATCATTATTGTGTATGAAAAATACTCTCTTAAAAGTTTCCGTCGTTGACAAGCAAAGACGGAACAAGGCTCACCAATTTGTGAAAGACATGATTGTATTAAGGATAGTTTAACATGGGCTTGTCAGTATACACAATTTATTTGCAAATGATCGCACTCTGTTTTTATTTACATGTACACAGTGACTCAGCGTTCATAGAGGAAAGCTTGTAAGATAAATAATTCATATTTCCTGTCTTTCCTACTAGGTTTATTCCTGGATTCTTTTTTTTTTTGGTGTGGCCTTTCCTGACACTTCCAACCTCCAGGTCCCACGGTCTGACTTCTACTTTACCAGTTTTCCTGGCCCATGGACTTGACTCCAGCATCAGGCTTCAAAAGGAGGCCTGCTGCCTCCTCTTCTCCAAGTGGAGTCAGAGAGATTTCTAGGAGCTCTCCACCTGGCTCACCCTCCTTGTCTGTGTCATCTCCATCATCTGATCCATCTTCACCCTTGTCAACATCCTCCTCTGTCTGTGCCAACCCATCAGTTTATTCAAACCATGTAAAAGGTCAAACCCAGGGGAGAGAGGTGGCTAGGGTGTCTTCCACTTCTGCCTCTCGAGCAACGCGCTTAATCTCCACACCTACACCCAACACCACCTTATCGGATTCCTTTTTTAATACTTCAGTGCAGCCAAGTCTTGATTTTGGAGAAGAGGTCAGAAAAAGAGAGATGTATGATCCCTTCCATCCAACTGAGGGAGTGAAGGGAGAGGAGGGGGAGGGGGAAAAATATGACCCCTTTGATCCCACTGGATCTCCAGCATCAGATGCTGATGACAGGAGTGTCAAAGTGAGGGGGTTGAAGAGAGAATCTGAGCAAGAAAATGACCAGGAGAAGGAGGAAGAACCCCCAGATTCCACTGACACCTTGACAGACCTGCCAAGCCCCTGTCTGGCCACCCAGCTCCCTCTGAGGAGGAGAGTGGAATGTAGTACCACCAAGGCTGGAGAGCAAAGGGACAGTGCTGACTCTGATCACTCTGAGATAGAGGAGGGGGAGATAGTTGGGGCTACTGACAGAGATGGAAGCATTAAGAGACCAGCTGGAGAAATCCTCCCTCTTAATTCTCCAAATGTCTCCTTCTTTGGTTCAAAGCCAGAGCGCATCCTCCGGGTGTTGGACGGGGATGGCTTTGTTTCTGTGCGTACAGAGGGCAACTGGGAAGTGGACAGGGAGCCTGAGGATGAGCCTGTGGTGGGAGTGGAGGATCTGAGAAGGAAGCTGGTCAGCAGGCGGAAAGAAAGATATCTGTCCTTTCCTGCTTCTTCTCCCCTCTCTCCTCAGCCAGCACCTCCTCCCTCCCATCCTACAGCCTCTGCACCCTCTTCCCCTCTCATACCTCCTGTAGAGCAAGGCAGTAAGAATCGCAAGTCCTCCAAGAGTTCCAAGGACCGTGACCATCAGAAAAGCAAGGACAGAAAGCCTGGGGAGAAGGAGGAAAGAAGAAAAAAGAGAAGGAAGGACAAGGAAGGAGGTCGAGAGAGGAGCAAAGAAAAGGAGCGGGTTCACAAGGAGGTTAAAGGAACAAGGAGTAGCAGGAGTAGTAGCCAGAAGACAAAAAAACAACGTCACAGCAGCCCAGAGGCCTCACGATCGTGCAACTCATCAGGAAGAGGAGGCCAGACTAGACACTCCTTTTCAAGCCTATCTGAAGAAAGACATAGAGAGAGAGAAAGGGATAAAGATAGACACAGGGACAGAACTAGAGATAGAGAAAGAGATAGAGATAGAGACAGGGATAGAGATAGAAAGAGGGGTAAAGATAGAGAGAGGGATAGAGACAGAAGAAGAGAGAGAGACAGGGATAGAGACAGGGATAGAGAGCGAAATCGCACCAGGAGTCATACAAGAGATGAAAGACATCGAGATTCTAGCTCTCAAAAGAGGGAGAAAGAAAGGAAGGAAAGACAACATTCAAGCAGCAGAGAACGTGGCATTTCAAAGAGGTCCAAAAGAAGCAGGGAAAAGAGAGAAGGGGAAAGAGACAGGCAGCTTGAGAGGGAACGGCGGCGGGATGGTCGTCCTGTTGTCCCACCATCTATCCAAGACCTTAATGGGTCTGACCTCTTTGCCATCAAGCGAACCATCACAGTCACCACCACCACGACCACCACCACTGTACCCGGCTCCCCGAGACTTGCCCCAACTTCTCCCTGCCGGCTCACACAGGACTCTGACAAGCCCAACAAGAGGAAGAAGAGAAAATGGCACTCAGCTGAAGAGGTAGAGGATCGAGGAAGTTGTCACAGTCGATCACAGTCACTCTCCCCACCAAGGTATCACAGCTATGAGTCAGACCGCTATTCAGACAAATTGGAGATTGATGTTTTGTCTTTGGATGGTGAAGCTCTTGACTCGGACTACCCATCTTTGGAGGATACACCCCCTGCTGCCCTGCCTCCAGAACCACCTGTCCCTAGCCCCAAACCTAAAAGTACACCCAAAACCGGAAGACATCACCCGAAAAAGAAATCTAGAGCATTAAAGAAAATTGGCCAGTCTGAATCCTCCTCTTCCTCATCCAATAGAACTAAAAGTAAATGCCTCTCCTCACTGTCAGTCACTTCAGGCTCTGCTTCTGTCTCATCTGGTGTGCCCTCAGCTAAGCGGGCCAGGAAGATGGGAAAGGAAAAAGACAGAGACAAAGGCAGTAGAAAGGATTTGGGTCGTTCTGGCAAATCCAAGAAAGAGAGTGGTGGCAGTCGGAAGGGGAAGCTGCAGTCCAAAGTGTCTGTGCTGGTGCGAGAGGGTGTGAGCAGCACCACAGGGGCCTCAGTTGGTTCTGGAAAGCTGGGCATGGATCTACTCGGGCCAGGAGGTACAGGGGGCAGTGCTGGTGGCTCCGTGGTTGGTGGCTCAATTGCAGTAGTCTTCTGCAGGGATAACGAGAGCCGGTCTCCTTTCCTCAAACCTTGCTCAGAGCCGCTGTCACTGGGCAGCCGCAGTAAAGACTTGGCTAGTATAGGAAAGCGAAGCAGCCTGGCTGCACCACCATCCTCCTTGGCCAGTCCTGCAGGGCTAAAATCCAAGAAAACAAAACCAAGCTCAGTTACATCCACTTCCTCCTCTGCCTCCTCCCCCTCATCATCGCTGGCAACCAAACGGCGCCGTCGCCTAGCCAAGAAGACTAGAGATAAAGGTGGAGCTGCAGGGTTAACGGCTGGTGATGGCAACCAAATAAAAGCCAAGTCTGAGGGATGGGGTGGAGCCTCCTCAGATGTTCAGTCCGCTGTTGGAGATGGAAGCAAGTCAGTCAGTCCACATACTAGCCAAGGTGGCCCTGCACCCTGTTCTTCCTCCTCTTCCTCCACCTCATCTTCTTCCACCAGTGTGCTCCCACCTTCCTCCTCGCCACCACACACACCTCCACCCTTGATGGCTCCTTTGAGAGACACCAGAGAGTCTTCGCCAGACTCTCAGACTGTGGACAGCAGCTGTAAGACTCCAGACCCTTCTTTCCTAGCTGAGGACTGTCCAACTCAGACCAGCCCCACGATCCCAGCATCGAGTCCATCCAGTCTGTCCACCCCCCAGGGAGCTGGCCTCAGCATCACCTTGTCTACACCCGCTGCCAAGCCCCCACCTCCAGATGATGCACCCAAATCTCTGGCCTCACCTCCTTGCTCATCCTCTTCAGCAGGCTGTGGTCTCAATTCCCTCTCTCTACCTCTGTCTTCATCAGACCCCTCTTCCTCCTCTGTTTCCTCCTCGTCTGCTAGTAAACCTCCCCCTCCTCCCCCTCCAGCAGCACCTGCCCTCCCCTGGAGTCTGCAGACTGGAGTAGACTGCACAACTGGAGGAGTTCTAGCATGTAAGTTCCACTCTAAGGTCTTGTCAATATGAACATTCACACCTTGAAGAGGCATAAAAAGAATTATACAGTAAAGTTAAATACATCTTATTTTAAGTAGTAAATAGACTGTATTCATAAGGCGCTTTTCTGGTCTTTTCAGCTACTCAAATTACTTTTACAACACAAGTCAGCATTCACGCATTCACACACACATTCACACACTAAGGGCAGGTGACTTCTCTACAAAGAGCCAACCTGCTCATAAGGAACTCATACACACACATTCACACACCAGTGGCACAGCCATCGGGAGCAATCTGGGGTTTGGTATCTTGCCCAAAAACACTTCGACATGTAGACCAGAGGAGTCAGGGACTGAACCACCAACCCTCTGAGTAGTAAACCACCCGCTGTACCTACTGAGCCACGGCTGTCCGCACCTTTTTTTGTGTGTGTGTTTTAAACAAACTTCTACCAGTTTAAAAAAATAAACAAACAAAACAAATAAACAAACAAAAAAAAAAAATTGAAACACATCATTCCAACCTTGCATGTGACAACTTGTATTGGTCAGAATTTGTTAATGTTAAACTTTGCAAGTGTTATTTTATTGGTCTTTGGCAACACACTGCATTTTTTAATTTTTCAAATTAATATGCACTTTGAACTGCAACTGCTCAAAAACTGTTGTTTAATTTTAAATACAGTCAAACGAAACATCATGATGTACCTAAATAATGTAAGTTTAGACTGTGCAAATTGTTACTTGCAAACACTTCAAATAACACTGCCCTAGTGCTTGTTTATATGTGCTTGTCTGTTTATTTTTGGTCATTAAAAAAAAAATCAGGTTTCTGTCACTGAAACATGACTAACACGGATGCTTAATTTACATGTACCCAAAATTAATGTGCCATTGTAAGTTCAAGCTGTGGTTTTTCCTCAGGCATTTTTTTAATAATGCAAGGTTTTCCAAACTTTTAGCACCTTACACATGGAAGTAGAATACTGAGTAAAGCAAGTATGAAATTAAAGTCACTTTTTTCTAATGTCACTTGATCCCTGGTGGCCGTTTGAAGTGTTAATTCCTCTTGACTACTGCTGATGGTAAAATCCAGGTAATACATAATTTTTCAGGTGGTCACCCATGATTCATAGAATTCAGATATGTATGTAACTGTTGTTCAGAGTAGGGATGGGCATTTCAAGTGCTCTAAAATTGCTCTTCAGTAATTGCATTATTCGACAATTATTCCACCCCCCCACCCACACACAAACCGCATGCCCAGCTGTTTGTCTTACCCTAAGTTTAACAGGGTTTTTAGCAGTATGCCGTTCCAGCATTGCTTTAGTCTGCAGAACAGCACTCTCTATTTTCCTTAACCTGGCAGAGTTTGCATTACTCCTCATTTTTATTTATTTTCTCGAAGGAGTTCCACGCAGAACTTTTTGATGGCTGTAGAAATCTCTGCAGGTTTCTGCTGTTGTGATTTTTCTCACAGTGCTATAGTAACTGTTAACACTATACTGACCTCGTGTGGAAAACACTGTGCTGCTACACACGTTTTACTGGGGCCTGGTAATAATGCAAGACTACCGATGCATGTAATAATGTAATATTTGTTGTTGTCGCATGATTTCCAGATGCCGGTAAAACAGGAGAAAAACATTGACTTTTTCTTTTTTTCTTTTTATTTCTTTTTTTTTTTTTAAGTAAATGACCATTTGAATAGTTTGAAAGTTCAGTGTTTTAAAAGAGATGAGATGCAAACAACACTTTTCCTAAGGGTAAAATGGGGTATTAAGATGCTCTTTAACAAACCACACTATACATCTAGAATAAGACCCAGACCTGCAGTTTTTAACTGTCTCAGCATGGTTATAGGCAGTATTGATGCTGAGGGAGCCACAGGACAACCTAAAACTTGTCATTTTAAAAACCATCAATAGATTAAAAAAATACATGACTAAATAAAACTTGTATAACACTTTCCCCTTTCTCATATGTAGCACCCAAGTATTTGTGATGGGAAAGAGGATTTACTTTGTTCTTTTCAGTTTATGAATTTGTCCATTGCAGCAAGTCAGTGCATTTTTAACGTGTGTCAACACATAAACATGTTTTAAAGGAAGTTTTTTCATGGCGATGGGTCATGTCTCTTGATCATGTCCAGGAACTGTCCACCTTCTCTTCCTGTCGTTGTACATGTCATGCCGGGTTGTTCAGTGTTGCTGTGGCTGTGTTTACTTACAGTATGTTGGTCCTCAGGTCAGCTGTAGTGTAAAATGCCCTGTAACTGTTATAAATTGTTAATAACTGTTATTAGATATATAATTTATTACAACCATTTAATGAAAGTGAAAAGTATTGAGGTAACTCAGCATTTAGTACGGCATCATCATATTATGGATTAAGTTTATATCAGTTTCTATTAAGTGTTGTTCTTGCCTGAGAACTAAAGAAGTACATTTTGATAGCAACATGCTTGTTTTCTAATCATTAAGTCTTTGAATTTTTGAATATGGCAAATATAAGACATTGCATTGCCCTATATATTATGGTAATATATAGACCAACAGACGCACCTTCTCCTGAAATAATGTTCTCTGTCATTCTTCTTCTTAGTGACTGCTCTTCTCTTCAAAATGGAGGAGGCCAATATCGCTAGCAGAGCGAAAGCACAAGAGTTTATTCAAGCAACCAGCCAGGTGAGATTACGCTGACTGACCGCCTCTCTGTCTGAAGCTGTCGTTCTCCTCAGTCTGCTTTTGAAGTTTGTAATTTTTGAATGTAATGAGTTGTTTTGACGAGTTTCTGTCGGCCCTGGCACAGTTGGTAGAGGTAGGCTTAGGCACAGTATGGATTCACACGCATGAGCATAGGCACGGAACGCTGACATCATTGTGACAGTGTAGGGTTTGCCTTGAATTTGGCCCGATGACAGCATACAAAGTCTGGATAAAGAGCAGTGAAAAAAATCTGTGACTCTCATCTTCTTGATTGCGGTTACCAGAGATCAACTGAACAATGTTGGGACAAGATGACAAAAATGACGATACAATATTTGAAGGGCGCATCTGGCAGCTCAAGGCCACGTTATCCTGGAGCAGAGTCAGTGCCGGAAAGGAGGGGTGGCCATTGTGCTTTGGCACAGTTGTGCGCAAAAGTGCATCCTGACAGCTATTATGGCCTGGGCGCTAACACCAGTCTCAAAGTAACTTACACATAATTTCATGAAACATTTTACTGTTAGTGCCCTCTGTCACTGTCCTTGTGCTCACTGCAGCCGAGCATGATCTCTTCTTCCCTAGTAGGGCTGCTCAATTATGGCAAAATTCATAATCCCAATTATTTGGGTCAATATTGAGACCATGACTAATTAACATGATAACTCTTTCTCTCTTCTTTGTTCCTTGATTGCTTGGTCATAGACCACTTTGTAAATGCATTTCAGGCAATTAAATAATGTTGTTGTAATCCTGTGTTGAGCTACCACCACGTAACAAATCCTGCACAGTATTTGTCATTGTTCCTTGTCAGACTTCTTGAAACCAGCGTTTTCAAACAGCTCAAATGGTTTACCTTTCTTGTTGACCAGTGGATCTCTATCTGCCATCTTGGCTTAAGCTGATATGATGTTAAATGTGGGATGAGTCTGCGAGAGATTGTGTGAGGGAGGGGTGTGTAAGTGCCTGTTTGATGTAAGGGAATGGAGTGGACTGGATTTACAAGCATCATTGCGAAATGGCATGTAGCACAATAATCATTTCTTCTTGATTATCTTGTTTTAATTATTATTGAAAGCCAAAATTCTAATTGAAAATAAAATTTGATTTATTGAGCAGCCCTGTTCTCAACTGCTTCTGTTGTTTTGCTGTGTTTCATGAGTGGTCAAACCCACCCTCTCTCAAACAGATTTTGTGAATCAAAGACAGTTTGTAACTGGAAGTGAAAGTGTCTCTCCCTGTTGCACATAGAGTAGAGATGAATGGGGAGTGATATCCAATCTGACGGTACCATTACTTTGTCTCGTGTCTCCCATGCAGATCCTTTCACAGGCTAACCAGACCCAGGCACAGCAGCACGCTCCGCCCTCCTTAACCTCCTCGTCCTCCTCACAGATCCCTCCCCCTCCTGCTCTTCCTCCACCTCCTGGTCTGAGCCCAGCCCAGTTCATCCTTCACAGCTCCCTCCCATTGGTTGGCTGCACCAAAACTCCACCCTCTCTCCTGCACTCTTCCATAGGGGGTGGATGTGCACAGACCCCGCCCTCTATCATGCCTGTTGTTCTGTCAGGAGTGACTGGGAGCTCTGGTGACACTGGATGGGACAGTGAGAGCAAAGACCCTGATAAGGTGAAGTAGAGGTTTATCAACAGATCGGGGCAATTCCCTGTCCTTTACATAATGTGTGCTAATGCATTATGGCTGCTCAATCAGCGTGTCCCCAAGGGTCCGAGACTTTTGAGCAAACTCAACCAAAATTTTCTGTCTAGAATTTTATCTGGTTACTTACTCAAGTACAGCAAAGAATTAATACAGTTTCAAAACATACATGTATTGCCTCATAATGTAACAATTATTGAATGAAAACAATAATTGTGTCTGAGAAGTCAGGGTAGCAGAGTGATGGAATTAGTGCTGTGAAAATGTATATTATGCCAAATTTACCAAGACAAAAAGTAAAAATGGAGAATGTCGTGAGTTTGCATTGACTGGGAACAAGAGGAAATGAGCAGTGACTGGATACATAAAAGTCTTTTTTAAAAATAAAGATCAGGCTGTCTAGAGTTGAGGTACGTAAATTTATCTAAATTTTGTTGGGGTTTTTGCATTATTAATGTAGCATGTCTGTTTCTTGAACTGCTTAGTACCTGAAGAAGCTGCACACCCAGGAGCGGGCAGTGGAGGAGGTGAAGCTTGCCATCAAACCTTACTATCAGCGCAAAGACATCAATAAGGACGAATACAAAGACATCCTTAGGAAAGCTGTGCATAAGGTCAGCCTCAGCACACGCACAGTGACATTGATAGGAAAATACTGATCATTTAAATCTGTGTGTATCTTAAATGCCCATCTTACTTAGTGTAGTGTTACGTCATTGTCAGTATGCTTAAAAAATCAATTTAGACGATAAATCAGCAGTAGTATCTATGCCTACAATGACACCCCATAAACAAAATGTAGACTGATGTCCTTATTGTAACACACTGTCTTGTGTCTCAGATTTGCCACAGTCGCACTGGGGAAATCAACCCTGTCAAAGTCAGCAACCTTGTGAAGCTGTATGTCCAGCGCTACAAATACTTCCGAAAACATGGACGCAAAATGGATGAGGAAGAGCGGGATGACAGGGAGCCGGGAGTGCTGCATTCCTCTGCCTGATAGAAGACTTTTTAAAAAAAAAATTTCCCCAACACCTCATTCTGCTCAAGATCTCGGCCATCACTGATTGTTTTTACTGAATATTTCTATTGTCTTCATAGCCCACCTTGTCGAATCTTTTACGTTGTCTTAAGGAAGTGTCTCCATTATCTCAGTGATCTCATTGTAATTTTGTCTCACATAGAAAATGTATTATGTATACAATGTTCAGGAAGTGTGTGCTATCATGCACACCTGTGTGGTCTGTCACACTCCAATACACCAACCCTGCAATAAATACTACTGTTCTGGAAGCTTACAGTTTTTAGTTTGTGTTGGCTGTCCATTAGAAGCTTTGCAATGGTGGTATGTATTGCAGGGTTATTTTTTCCACAGCATCAGATTAGGAGTTCATGTGAGTTTGTCTACCACATCCCCATGTAAGTAATAATCCAAGCTGAGGGGAGAAGTAATATTCAGTTGCATACACCAAAACATGTAAGGACACTACACCACATTTCCCCTCCCTGTCTGTGTCTTTGCAGACAGTATGCAAGATTGAGCTGTCAGTGAGTTGGACAGCTAAAAGATGATTGTTCAAATACACTGACTCTTGACCTCTGAGTTTTTTCATTTTGCTGTCTGTGTCTTGTGTGCATGTGTTACTGAGTTTGAGAAAGTTGCTAAATATCTTTATAAAATGAGTAGACCAACAAAATATAAATGTTGCTTGAAAACCCGTACACAACAGAATGGACTTTTTTTCCATATTTACATAACACGTCCTCCAGTGCTGCAGGATAAACTTATAACTAACTGGTTTCAAAAGCTTTGGCCTTTGTTGCTGATATTAAGCATAAAGCTGCTGCATAGTCACAGATAGACTCAGTAATCCAGGAATATCATCAAATCCTGTAGTTACTTTGCTATTGCAACAAAAGTTATTGCACATCAAAAGAAAAAGAAAAGAAATAACTTTGGCCGATGCCTGTAGCATCATAGCTAAGTATCACTTAACCAAATATGTTGTTAGAAAGTGGCAAAATTTGGATGGTTGTATTATTTTTCACAAATTTAAACAAATACATAGTACCTAATCTAAAAATGACAATTTGAAATATAATCGATAACTAAAGATTTTAAATTGCATTGTGTACTTGTAAAAATTGTATGCTGTAGAGAAAAAAATCGACAACAACGCACTGGACTTGAATTTTGGTTAAAACCTCCATTGTCATCAACTTGGTTTTGCTCATGGATGTATTATAAGAACTACGTTTTTTTTAATTTTGCTACGTGCATGTCAGAAAGCATTTCTCGATTCTGCCGAATGAATGATTCGCGCCTGAAGTGATTCACGTCAGGTGTCTTCGATTTACGGCACTCCGCCATTTTATTTTTTAAGAACATTAGCAGCTTGTGCACATTAACTTTTGTGGCCACACGGTTTTACACCTCTCTGCGCTACACTCTGAGGCTATAGGTCGGAAACTTTAGCAAGAGTGAATTTGGTCAAGGAAACGTGAATACATCGTACACTTCTTTCTGTGGTCGATGGTCTGACACTAATCGAGACATTGGAGGAGAAGAGGTAAGAATTATACTCACGGCTCCCTTTTAGCATAGCATTAGTTAGCTTATGGCTAATTCAGAGGGCCCCACGAAACTCTCAGCGCCAACATGAGGTTATCGTAGAACTGTTAAAATAATTGACGGAATGAGAACTAAAATTGCATGACTAGTCTATAACCATCATGCTGTTTATTTAGCAAGCATAAATTAATGTTTTCTCGCGAGTAAGGAAGTCCAGACTATTAGCACTCGAGCTAGCTGTTGTAACGTTACGAGCTTCCGTTCTTGGTGTTGGCCAGCATTTTAACGATCAAAAATTGCAGCATTTCTTGTACTTGTTATGTGATGATGGTCTATGTTCATGTCAGTGAAAGATGACACAGTTTTTACCTCCGAACCTGCTGGCCCTCTTCGCTCCGCGGGACCCCATACCTTTTCTGCCACAGCTAGAGAAGTTGCCCCATGAGAAACATCACAACCAACCTTATAGTGGTATTGCACCATTCATCCGGCACTTCGAGGTAAGTTTCTTATAATTCTGTTGCCCGAGTATGCTTTTGTTTGTGACGTTATACATTTTCTTCTTCAGTGATAGATTTACTATGCTGTGATTTATCCACTTTGATCAGGACCCTAGAGATGCCCCTCCACCGACAAGGGCAGAAACCCGTGAGGAGCGGCTGGAGAGAAAGGTGGGATGTGAAATAGAACATTTTCCCTTCACAGTCTGAAGTTGCTGGTTTGTACTTGGCTTGCTATTTAAGTACCAGACACTAATGATTGACTGGCTATAAGACAGCATATCTGGTGCTATTAAAAAAAAATCAAGACAGAAAACAACATGCCACAAGATGAATCATTAAATGACTACCTCACCAGCTGGTTCATTCTGTTTGTTGTACTCTGTAGCAATGCAACCCAGTATAGAGCTAAACAATTAATCAAAATTACAATATGGCCAACTGCAATTTTTTTTAATCGCAAGATGGTGCAGTCATGTTATTTTAAAAGGGGAAACATCTGTCAAAATACTAATTTAATTTTAATATTGTGTTGTTTTAGAGTTGTCCTGGCCTAAACATAGTAATCTAGAGATGTATGAAAACATTGTTGTTTGATACAGATCCCTGAAAAATGACGTCATAATTTTCTTAGCCAAACTTAGGCTAATTATGTAAAAATTACCATTTCAGGATCAAAAGTCGGACCACTCTGACAGGAAATATATTGTCTCTGATTCTGTAAGCCAACATGTTTTTAAATAGAAAAAAATAGACTGTAAATCTTAAAATAAAAAAGACTATTTATTTACTTCATTTTTTGGAGGCAAGAGAAATCACATATCAGCAGATTGCAGTTGTGTCCACGACGGGTCTTAATTATTAACACTCTGATAAATAGCGAATGAGTTGGTGGTGAGTGAAAGAAAATATAATGGAGGAAACATCAGGTACATTCTCTGTGGTGAAGATATTTTAAGCTTAATTTGTGCTTCTTGCATGTATATTTTGATGTCCAGGAGATGTTGGCTTTGCGCAATTACACTCATGAGGCCACAACAGCAGGCAGTGCAACTAAATTGATTATATTTCCAGACTACAGACATAAATAAAACATATATAGTGCAGTGATATATGAAGTGTCATGGCACATGTAACTGTGGGAATGATGGTCCAAAATGACATTAAAACGTCGTTTGTAGAATCATATGAAAAATGATTGTTTTTCTACACGATTAACCACAAACCCACGGTGATATGTTGATTTATCACTGTGGGAAGGGAAACTCTTTACCGTCACAGCCCTACACACAAACTCATACCTAATTTAGCATTCAAATATTGTGTTTTTATTTACTTCCTTTATTTATTTTTTCTAATTATATTTGACCCCAGAAATTCCTTCCAACAGCCCTAAAAATAAAGACAGTTGAGATGATCATGGTCAGCAAACATTCTGACCGGATTGAACCATTCTTGAGCTGGAGTGAGGAACTCATACATACATGAATCTCTGTTACACCACCTGTGTCTGGCTTTATCCTTCTCAATGTTGACGCAGTAAGCAGTATTGAATGGCAGGGTTGCACAGAATGTGTGAGAGACCTGATGCCATGGACAAAGCTTTAAAGAAGAAGTCTCCTATGGAAAGGCCTGTTTTTGCAGTGCACAAGCATAGCACAGCCGTGTAACAAGCCCTATTAGCACTCATATGTAAATCATATTTATTTTTCAGAGCAGGTGGTGTGACAGAAATGTAAAATAAATAAAATTCAGTTCCTGTATGGGTAAAAAAAATTAAGAAGCCCTTTTTCTAACAGAGACAGACAATACTATTGTAAAGAAGCATGATTTTTAGATTGCATACCTGCATTCCAAAAGCATGAAGTGCATTAAAACGCTGTTGTTGTCTTGTGGGTGTGGCTACGCAGATTTCAGCTCAGCTCAGTTCAGCAAAATTCTTGCCTTGGACAGGTTGTATGAAAAGGGTTGTAATATGACACTGCTGACAGTGGCCATGGGTTTTTGTGTGTTTTTGTAAAAATCATGACTCCAGTGCCTACCCTCCATTTGGTTGTGTCAGTGCACAGAGACTTTGACAGTGAACACTCTTTACAGGCATTGCCGTTCACAGAAAGCTCTCCCTGAGTGTTGTGGATTAAACATTTCCTGCTAATCTTTTGCTCTTGCAGAGACGAGAGAAGATTGAGAGGAGACAAGCAGTGGTGGAAACAGAGCTCAAGCTTTGTAAGTTCTCAGTGATCTACAGTGTACGTTCTTTTTACTGTGTATGGGTTCTTGACTTAAACTAATTCTGCTTCACTATTATTTCAGGGGACCCCCATAATGACCCCAATGCACAAGGGGATGCCTTCAAAACATTGTTTGTCGCACGAGTGGTGAGTGTGCTAGAATTCTTTTTTTTCTTGTTGTTTGTTTTTTATCTTTTCTTCCTCAACTGCCTGGTCTATGGATTAAGTCATTTTACTTAAGTTTTATAATGTTACTGTCTAATGGTGTTTTGTCTTTATTGTAGAACTACGACACCACAGAGTCCAAGCTTCGCCGTGAGTTTGAGGTCTATGGCCCCATCAAACGGGTATGTTTTGCTGCTTCCTCGTACTTTTCTAAAGGGAAAAAAAGCCCAAGGGATTGAAATGTGAATCCCCTAGAAAACCTTAGAAGTTAACAATATGGGACTTGAACAGTTCTTTCAGTGGCAAAAAATACATGTTTGCAGACTGTATTCTTGATGGGTGTAACAATATCATGCATATTATGATGTGTGGTTGGCGATATAATACAAGAATGATATGGGCTCAATTTGAGTGGTACAGTACCGTTCAGTGACTAGAAATTATTTTAGTTATTTAATTGTTTTTTTCGTTTTGTTTTTGTTTTGTTTTTTTTTATTTTATTTTATTTTATTTATTTATTTTTTTTTTTATGGGCCAGAGCACCAGTGGTGCAAGGACCGTATTGGAATTGAAGGAATTATTATTCCTTCTTTTTTACCAAATGAATTGCCTTTTGGGGGCCTTATCATATTCAGAAACTCACCAAATTTGGCAGTTGCCTCAGGCCTGGTGAAAAATTTTGTTTATTTTTGGTGCCAAAAACAGAGAAAAACAAAATGCCTATTCCTCTGTGGTAGAGGAGGTAAAACACTGGAAAAACTTGATACACTGAACTACACAAACATTCAGTGCAAGGCGTCTATTCAGTCTGTGTGGACCACAACACTGACTGAAAATCTCTCATTCTCCTGGTGCCTCCCTGCCATGATCCGCCATTTTCTGAAGAGAGACTGATGACACAATATACATCAATCAAATTTGTTTTTGTACAGCCCAAAATCACAAATTACAGTTTGTCTCAGAGGGCTTCACAAACTGGACAGGTGTGACATTCTCTGTCCTTAGACCCACATGCCCAGAACGTCAGAGAATGAGAGAAAAAAACTGGAGTAATGTTTACAATTATTTGCCATAAATGCAAAAAAAATACATCCACATAACGTTTGACATGCTAAATACAAGGCACTAATTCTTAATATAAATGCAGTCAATTTTTGCTTTGAAAAATGATTTTAGATTGATACAGGTCACACAGAAGGATGACCTGCTGTTACCTATTGATGTAGTTTGATCATAGGAATATAAATCAATGCATCGATACAATGGATGTATCGTTACATCCCTAGTATTTTTCTTCATAGGAGACTTGGGTGCTATGTCAGTGTAATGGAAATTCTAAATTGTTGTTGTTGTAAGTGAACATATGTAAGCTAAGGACATTGAGCCAATTGTTCCACAAGAAACAGTGCAAATGCTCGTTAATGGGTACAATGGCTCAATGAAGATAAAGGAAAAAAATTTACTTAGTCATTGGTGGAAATGAAACAGTGTAACACAGTTCTATGTTTCCAGCACATTCATTTCTTTGTGGTGTGCTGCAACAATGTAAACATTGCCTGCTATGTTTTTCTGGGCAGCTGTGCTTCCGGCTCTCACTCTAATACAGTGAAAGACGATGTGGCCTTTACTCCATCAGTGCAACGTAACAAAGAAAAGGAGGAGGTGTATTTACAAGCTTAAAGACCCAACTGTTGAAATAAGTTAAGCAAGCATGCAGGGTTCAAGCAGACCTCCAGATGTCCCAGAGGGAGGATGTAAAGCTATGAAGCTGCTAAATTAAGGAGAATTGGAGAAAAAGGAGAAAATCAATGTAAGCGAAGCCCTTAACCCTGCTGCATTCTTGCATGTTGAAGACTTTACTGCTTAATTGTAGCACTGCAAACAAAATGAGCTAATCCAGCTAACGGCTATGCTTGCTCTGAGCTGCTGCGACCCCTTTTTGGTAACATATCTTTTGTCAACACTGACGGCGCATGTTAGCTTTAAGGTTAATTTTATACTGTGATGCTTAATGTTTGCTCCCTCATCCAGATGAATACTAAAAAGTTTTACTTGGTATATTAACTTACTTGCCTTTTATTACATGTAAAAAATTGTTACATCCATTAGAGGTGTGCATCTTCACTGCCCTCACGATTTGATTCGATTACAATTCACCAGTCTATGATTCGATTCGATTATATGATGCATCTCTATGCATCCCGATGCATCACATCCTCAATTTTCTATATTACCACACATGGCTTTTTCATCAATTAACACAGTCAGATAAAAATGAACTCTCTTTATTTGGAAAACTGCTTTAAAAATCAGATGTAGACAAATGGCAGATGATGTTACATTAAGTTGTAAAGAAAAAAATACTTATAGGACAAAGCCTACCGACGTGTGTGTGTGAAAATATTAATTCCTCTAAAATAAAAGTGTTCTGTAAATTAAAGTGCAAAAAAAATATTTTTCCACAACACAGCAGCAAGGGCACTCCCTGAACGGGGCAAACATGACTCTTGGAAACTGAACACAGCAGACAAAATTTCTGCAACACACTGGTGATGCTCTGCCCTCCCCTCTTCTCCATGTCTCCTCCTCCTCATCTACTCCCCTCTGAATGTAGCAGACATCACCAACATGACTCTTGGAGTCTGAATGTGAACACAGTACACAACAGGACTGCAAAGTCCCCACAAATAGCAGCTCTGCAGGAGCTTCCTGAATATGGCAAACATCAAACATGACTCGTGTCATGTGTGAACTCTTACACACAGCAGACAAAAGATCTGCAACATACTAGTGATGCTTAAAAAAAGTATAGGCCTTGCCTACTTAGATTTTTACGTTATCCTGTGAGTCGTCCTCTTTCTTCTCCTCAGGAATGTATAGGTTCTTATGTAAGAACACTAGTTTATACACATTTGGGTGCGAGAGAGCCTCTCTTTGCAGTGATTACAGCTCCTGCAGTGGATAAAATCCTCTCAGCTGCCACACTTGTGCCTGGAATGCACAGATAGCACTTTGCCAGGCTCGAGAGAAACGGGAATATGACTTTGTTGTCATGCCACCATTTCAAGGGCTTCCCAGAGAGAGAGAAAGAGAGAGATATTTGTAGTACCTCTCCATTTCTTCCTCAGCCCTGGCATGGGCAGTCTTGGGTGATGCTGTACCTTGTTCAGAGTCCCTGAAGATTGTCCCAGCAGACTCAAAAGCAGCGCAGAGGCCTTTCTCTTGGAAGCAGAGCGAGAGCAAGTGGACCTTTCGTTGTCTGACTTCTCCTCCACCACAGGCACAGTCAGCACATCACCTGAAGATAAGACAAAACAAGATATTTATTAGGGATTTTAAAAACACCAACTCAATAATTACATGATATGATTCCAGAGGATAACCCTTATAGAATTAATTTAAAAAAAAAAAAGTAATCCGGTTACGCTTTACCTTAACTAACTGTTGACACAGGTTAATTAGGTTAGGGTTAGGGGTGGGGTTAGGGTTAGGTTAGCATATCTGTGGATGGGTTATGAATGAGTTTGTCATGTATGTTTCATAACACAACTATACAAGCATTATGAACGGTTAGTTAATGTAAAGCCTTACCAATATTCCAAACGCCCTCTGTGTAAACAAAAACACAACACAGAAATACAATAGAATACATAAACTAATCAGAAAGAATCCTCCTCCTTCCGTAGGTCCTAGTCCTCCAGGTGCATCAGCCACTTAGCAAACCAACAGTTAGCACTTTCTCAACCAATGCAACAGCTTGCAGTCTCACAGCTATTAGGATAACTGGTTTTCTCAGTCCTATAAAACTTACTCATTCTAGCAAGCTACTTAATATTATAACCATTTTAAATTTGTTTTAATTTGTATGAATTAGGTTTTACATGCAACAGTGAAATTTACCTCCGAGCTTGCAGCTTCGTCAGCCAACTCTGCTGTAGACCTCCAATCTCTCCTCCTCTGTGAAAAAATGCAGTCCCTTGAAACGAGGATCCAGGGCCGAGGCTGTATGCAGCATCTTCTCTCCTGCCTCACTGTTGTACCTTTTCTGGAGATCTGTTCTGATTGCCTGCTTGACCTCTTGGATCATGTTTGTGTGTCCGGTGGTGTCTGACATCTCTTGGATTAGCTGAGCCTTTAGTGGAGCGATGAGGCAGACAGTAGGATTTTTGTCTACTGACATCAGTGGTGTGACCTCATTCATGGGCTTCTAGGCCTTCACAATGTCCTCTGCATTTGTCACCTCTGTTTCAGTTAAGAGTGGCTAGGTCAGACTCCGATCTAATGACCTCAGGGGAGAGCAAAGTGGCAATGATCGCTGGCTGTTGTTCCAAGAACCTCTGGGTCATTTCATACGCGCTATTCCATCTTGTGGGGACGTCAGTCTTCAGTTTCTGAGACTTCAAGCGGGGAAGTCTTGCTTCTCTTTCAGCTGGTTGTTGGCAGTAGCGCTGCGATGGAAGAAAGTGGATATGCATCAGATTCTGCCCATAAGCCTGGAGACTGGAGCCACATTAAGCGCTCGCTGGGATGTGAAGTTCAGAGTGTGGGTGAAGCACCTCACATGGGGGAAATTCCCAACTTGCGCTGCCACAATCATGTTTGATGCATTATCTGTCTAGCACAACAGCTTTCTCTGTTAGCTGCCACTCCTCTGCTACATCAGACAGAAGATCAGCCAGATGAAAACCAGTGTGGCTCTCTTTAACGGCTCTGGTTTGCAGCACGTGACATCATGTCCCAGTCTTCATTAAGGTAATGTGCCATTACCATTAGATACGACTCTGTTGCCACAGAAGTCCATGAATCACATGTGATTGCCACACAGCTAGCTTCCCTCGTTGAATCCATCACCTCGGCTTTTGTTTCTTTGTACAATGCTGGCACAACCGTGTCTGCAGACACGGGATCTTGTACCACAGCTGCAGGGTCTTTACCAGCTGGGGAAACCTGGCGTTCTTGACAACACTATAAGGCCTGAAGTCCTTCGCTGTGAAAGTTACTATACATCGAGTTATCCTCTGGGCTCTCTCAGACTTGGATGGCAACTTTCTCACGGACTCACCGATCTTTAGTTGGGCTGGGTCAGTGGTTTTCTTTTCACTGTTAGCCGAGGCTAACATAAGCTCAGCATGCCATGCCATTAGATTTTTGTGTGACAAGTTTTACAAACAGCGTGGGTCTTGTCCAGTTCTTGCTTCCCGGGAATTTAATAAAATCCAAAATGTTCCCTGATATCCACTCTCACGTTGTGTGCACTTTTTATCGGGCATCGGCTGCTGCTGCTTCCCTCCGCCATGTTGCATGTTATTTACTGTACTAGCGCGCATGTCGTTCACCCACAATGCAACACTGCGTTTGAACTTTACAACTTCATTTTCCAACAGAGACGGGAAAAGGGAAAAAGCAACCATCAACCTTGTTATATTTTGAATTAAAAAATCGATTGTGACTTAACTGCTTCGATTCAGAATCGTCCCATTAAGCATAACATACGTCATAACATGCGTCTTCGAATCGATCATTTTCTGCACCTCTTACATCCATACTGGCGACTAGCATTAAGTCAAAGTACATACAGTGAAACTCAAAACCAATAGCCTGCTTTTAGAGTCAATACAAGGCTTTGTGTATTTCTTCATGTGCTTCATGTAACAGTCGACCCCTCTGGACACCCACAACTACAATTAAAATCTGATTTTTTTGGGAAACACTGCAACTGGCCAGCATTTAAGGGTACAACTTATATTTTTTGGCTGGACCGCAGAATTGGGAAGCCCAACAAATGCATTTGTCACTGAGTGAAGGAGATCAAGGAAGGGAGGCGACCAAATTTCAGGATTGGTCCAACAGTCATTACTTTGTCCTCTTTAGTTGCCCTTTCAGAGTAATCCATGTGAATGATCATAACGTCACCAGTGAGTGAGACTACAGAAATTCAGAAATGTCACCACAAGCTTTTAAATAATCCCTTTTCTGTTCCTTTCCTCCATAAATGGCACAAAATTGTCATTTAATCTGCCATCATTAACCACCTTTACTGCCTTACCCAGATGTGGTCCAGCCATGTACTAGGTTTTCACCAAGTCTTGTAATATGTATCAGCCAGAGTTTGATTCAAGTGGGTCATTGTTTTTATTAGAAGTTTGTAGATTTGGACAGTGTAATACTGTGATATATGCAAACACATAGCTGATGTGGTGTACAAATACATGGCAGATCTGTTTGTGTAATGATGAATCGTACAGCTAATATCTCTGATATGTCTTTATTCCAGATTTACATAGTCTACAACAAGAGGACGGGGAAGCCTCGGGGCTATGCATTCATTGAATATGAGCATGAACGGGACATGCACTGTGAGTACCAATGCAGAACACTGAGCCAAAACCTTTTTATTAATGATCACATGTTCGAGTAGGGTGATCTCTGTGACATACAGGGGGGTTCTTGAGCTGAACCCCCTTTCATTTATTTTACAAGTTTGTTTCTTTTTATTGATACTGGAGTGGCAGCTTTCTCAAACACTTTGTGAAGGTCAGCACTACTTCAAGAGCAAATACTGACTATAGCGTGAAAGGAATTTAAGTTTATCTTACAAACATATGTTCTACAATTTGCATGTTGAAATCCAAGTCTGGTTGTGTGATGTGTGTGTCTGTGTTGATGCGTGTCATCAGTTGACTAATAGTCTGGCTGAAGAAGGGAAGTACTTCATTCAGTGGGGCATCATGAGAAAAGTGGGAGGACCAAGAGGTAGAACCATGTTTTTCATCTGTGAACTTGAACATTGCCTGTCAAAGGGTACATTGTCTTTTAACTGTTAGGCGTTGTAGCTCTGTGGAAGAGCTGCTCTCCTGGTTGGACTCTAATGGTAAGCACAAAGTCAGACTGGTCACCAAGCAGAGAATGGTTGTTGTTTTTTTGTTTATTTGTTTCACCAGAAGTGTTTCAAGCACTGTTTGGAGAACCCTCTCTTGTATGATTAGGTATTGAGCTGTTTGTCATTAGATTTTATTGGTGGTCTTCAACCCTGGTCATGGTGAGATTAGTTGAACTTCACCACACTAGTGAGAGATTTTAAGCTGGTGGTGATGCCACAGTGAATAATGGAGTACTGTCTATTTAGACAAGGGAATGGTGCCATCTAACACAATGACACCATTCTGGGATATTGGTGCGATCAGCTCTTCAAGACCAGAGTTGCTGAATCACAGCAAGCATGTAGTCACAGCAGGGGGTGAACTGAGGGGGGATGTGGGACTAAACGGTGTATTAACTGTGTGTTGTTCTCATTGCCACTGCAGCCGCCAATCTGTGATGGCTATTGGCCAGAGCTGGCTGGCAGATGATGATGATGGTTATGATACATCTACACCCTACTACCACAGCTCAGTATATGGTTGGTATAATGGGTTTGTATGATGGGTAAGATTTCTTTCCACCCTCCATCTCCTACATAGGGAAGAGGAGCTACGTTCAATGGGTAAAGCGTCTTAAGAGCTTTCAGTGAAATTGGGATCTTAGGCCAGGGCTCCAGACTGCAACCATTTTGTCACATTTAGAGACCATTTATGGAGAAAGTGTGACTAAAATTTGTAACTCGGTGCATCAGTGCGACTTGCAAATATGCCCCTCATATAACGTTGCAGTTTGTCATTCAGTTGTTGTTAAATTGGACCAATCTTGCGAGGCAGCGACAGGATCACGGTTCAAACAACTCGGTAACCAACATTAGGTGAGAGTGAATCATCAGTGTTACCGCCATGAAATACCAGCCTAACCTCTTAACATTTGACTAGGCAGTAAGATAGTTTTCTCAACCTACAGCAAAATCATGACTTTTGCATGTCTTTTTCTCTTGCATAGTATTGAGAGACGCCGTAAAGTGGCAGCAAGAAATATCAGGCTTCTCCAGCTGATTCTGTATACATGTAGTGTGCATGTGTTATTTTCTGTATAGCTTAATGGGCTGTAAAGTTAAAATAGTTAGGTTCTCCTTTGGAAATGAGTGCCTCACACTCTCCAAATATCTGGGCTTGGGAGGTTTTGCAGCTCTCCTTTTAAAAGTCAGGGAAAATTACCTCTTTTTTTTTTTTTTTTTTAAGTACCACTTTGAGTTTTTACTTCTAATTACTCCAGCACAATTCTCCTGTAAATTGACTTTTTATTACCAAAGCATTTATCAGTAAGACAGTTGTGGGTTTTGTTTTGTTTTTTTTTTCCAAGAAGAAAAAAAAAAAAAGTGTGGTGTTGCATGTGGGCTTAGGTGAAGCTCCTAAAAGTTTGTGCTGGTGGTTGTGAAATCTTCAGTTGGGAGCACCTGAAGTGGAAAAAGTTGGTCTGGAGCCCTGTAGGCTTTGACCATTGAACGCACCCCTAACCAATAGTGTAACAAAAAGTCTCCCAATGATTCTGCCCTTCATGTGAAAGCCACCTCAGGTTACTTAGGGCCCATGCTTTGCAATGGCAGTTACTTTGCTGGATTGAGAGACACAAGGCCAGTGAACAAGAAAGGGGTATTTAAATGCATTGTGGCACAACAGAAAGTCCCACCGGCTTCTTTCAGAGTTTGTGAATAATGCAGTGCGGAGTGACTGAATTTGCTTCAGCTTTGTCAGAAATTTTCAGTGTTTCTATTTGCGTAGCAATAAATGGCAGTATCATACAAACATATGTCAGCAGGGAAGGGCCTTGTGCAAAGAATTCCACGATCACCATAATTACTTTTAATTGTAAAAATTATACTCATTTATTTTAGTACAGAGTGGCATTTTTATCTGTCATAATGATCAGCAAATGTGGTAGGTAACCGTCTGTAGCCTCTAGTTTGTGCAGCTGGACAACCTTCATTAAATCTGTCAATTTAAAAAGTTAAATACCTTATCATGTCTGAGACAGCTCTGCTGAGTTATCAGTGCTTATTAAAAGGCATTGCTAGGTATAAAATAATAAAAGCTGGCATTTCTTCAGTTGGTAAGCTTGCTAGCCAGAGCTTGTTAAGCTACACATTTCTCCATGACTTCTTTCCGAAAGTGCTAATTTTTTCAGCTAAACCTTGGGTGTTTGTAGAGCCCACTGAACTCCACAACCCCATTCTTAATCTTGAAAATTCAGACTCATAAGTCTGACCTGGCTTGACTTGAAAAGGCAGATGAGGGAACTTTTTTTTTTTTAAGAAAACTGCAAAAATAAGCTATTCATACATCACTACATAACTGTAGGTAGTTGCTAGTTATTGTAGCCTAAAAGATTAATACATAACAATAATTCGGTCAATATGTCCAGATAAAGGCTTCCTTCAGTTTCAGCTTATAACATGTCAGTAAATAAGTTTAGACAGTGGGAAATGAGTTATATATTTCAGGCCACTTAAGATCCAAAACATGTCAGTATTAGGAACATGATTATATTGAATTTGAAGTTTCAACAAGTTTTTCTCTTATAATTTGATAGGGGTTGTGATAAGGCAGCTCCTGTAAGGAAGGTACCCCCGATTTTTTTATTTTTATGTTATTTTATTTTGGGGGGAGGGGGTGTTCTTGTTTGTTTTTTCTTTTTTCAGTTGGTCAGTTTTGGTAGGACTGGTGGGGGTTTGGTAAGGCCCTATCATTGGAAAAGATGTTTGTGAACACAGGAAGTGGAGGGGTTCTGGTAAGGCCCCTGATAGAGTTGTTGCGTCAGTATGTGTATTCTGGTGCTGAGGAATTTTGGTAAGACTGGGGCTCAGGCTTTCGTAAGGCCCATTAAAGGGGTATATTTTAAGACCATCAACTGTATAGTATGAGTGAGGGAGTTTGGTAAGGCCCTCGGATTGTATATGTGAGGACTTGGTAAGGCCCTCTGACTGCATGCTATGACTGGTGGGTTTTGGTAAGGCCCTCTTCATGGATTTAAAAGTTATATCCTCGGGGATCATCTCCACATCAGACCAGTGTGGCAGCCAGGATAAGCTGCTTGGATCTCGCCAAGCCCCTTCCATCATACAAGAAAGCTCCATAAGACTGTAGTGTGGTATGATGGGATGAGGTGTGGGCTGAAGTCTGAATGTACACGTTTTGAAATATGCCAAATGCTTAAGACTTCTTGGTGATACAGTCTTTTTACTCATTGTTGCTTCCATCATGTAGCTTTGTTATGAACCTTGTTAAATGTTTGACCAGATTAAAGCCACTGAAAAACCCGACTTCTAAAGCACAGTATTGTTTTGAAAACCTGTGCTGTTAATTGTGCAGTTTGCCTTACTGATGGATGTGCTGTTATAAATGCACACACTAGTAAATTTCAGTATTTGTTAAATATTAATGGCCAAAAGCAAGTGTCATGACTTTGTGCAAACTGTAGATTTTACTTATTTAAAAATCTAAATCAAAACCCATCATACAGTGACTTTACTGACAGGATAGAATTCTGAGTTGGTGGTTGGGGTTAGTCAGGTTTGCAATTAACAGTAAAACACGTGACAGTCAAAACTGAACACTAATTATTTTTATTCATAAATTCAGATGTATCGACAAAAACCCCCACAACTGTATTGTATCATTGCAAAACTCTTTGTTTGCATCCCATCAGGTAGCAGTAATCAACTGGTACCCCCCCCCCCCCCAACTCCCCTCGGAACCTACTGTAACATTTATGCTTTTGGCTGAATGTTCAGCAGGTCCTGGGATGTGGGCCTCCATGTCAGCAACGGGTTGTTTCATTTCCTTCCGCAGTTTTTTAAAAGTAAATGACATCATGATGTCGCCCTCACAGTAACAGTTATCACAGCACCACTGTGCAGTTAAAAAAAATAAACTATAGTTCGTAATGTTTTATTAGGCTGTAACTTAGCAAAATTATGGTTTAGTCTAATTTTCAGGACAATTAGGACAGGAATCAGGAAAAATGCTTTTGGGACAACTGGTCACCATAGCAGCAGGGCTTGTAAATGTAGAGAACCATATTCTCAACTATCTCAGTAGATTGGGTTACATTTTGCAAATACATTTCAAATGCAAATTACAAACACAGAATAAAGATCTGTTAAAATAAATAAGTGTGTGTGTGTGTGCATATATATATA
>JAPQLA010000009.1:23860779-23877302 GCA_029822935.1 Naso vlamingii
TATATATAATATACAAACTGTGGTTTGAGTGTTCCTGCAGTCAAAACCTGTGAGTCTGATTGTGCAGAAGTAATGAATACTTAAGAGAGAGAGAGGCCCCCCCCCCAACAAAAAAAAGCAAAAAACAAAGATAATAATATTGGAAGTAGTTAAATCTACACTAATTGTTAATTAGACAACCCTTACAACTTAAAAATTGCTATATTATCCACTATTCAATGTCACTATTTAATGTAGCTAGTGAAATAAAAGAATACTAGATGATGCAGTAGAAAGTGTAACATAGCAGTCTGTCATCGGGTGGAAGGAAGTCTACTCCCATTATCCTTCGGCTTTTACCCAGAGAGCAGCCATCTCGGCCTCACCTGCTCCTGGTCAGTATAATGATGCACTGTTTGTTTCCTTGGCCACATTGATGCAGTTGTACAACTATCTCACCTCTGTCTTCCCTCTCCCCACTCCTTTTCTCCAGCCGCCTACAAGCACGCAGACGGGAAGAAGATTGATGGTAGAAGGGTGTTGGTGGATGTGGAACGAGGACGCACTGTCAAGGGATGGCGTCCTCGCAGACTCGGTCAGCTGCCTTCTTTATGTTAAGCTCCAAAGTTGTGTGCTAAGGATGTTTAATTTCACTCCAAAGATTAAATGACCCTTGCCGAAAAAAAAATAAACAGAACACAACTGAACAAGAGGAAATGTTGAAGGAAACGTGTCAAAATTGTACTGACACTGGCATGAACAAAGGCCAAGTAGCCATGATTTTTTACTTTAGTATTTTACTGAAAATGGATAAACAAGATATTTACTGCCATGATAGCTTTCCAGACATCTGAGAGCCCTCACTTACCAATATTCTGATGTTTGGCTTTTTTTTTTTCTCATTACCAGGTGGTGGATTAGGTGGCACAAGGAGAGGTGGAGCTGATGTCAACATCAAGCACTCAGGCCGAGATGATGCTTCACGTTATGATGATCGCCCCCTGGGAGGGTAAGTACTTTCAAAGAAGTCCTGTTCTTTGGAATTAAATTGTGTAATGCTATGTATAGTAATTTTTGCTTTGTCCTGACTGCTCATAGTGATCGGGACCGTGGAGACCGCAGGGAGCGCAGCCGAGAGCGTGACAGGGATAAGGACAGAGAACGCCGCAGATCCCGCTCTCGTGAACGCCGTCGACGTACTCGTTCCAGAGAGCGTGAGAGAGAAAGAGACAGACAGATTGGAGCAGGTGATGACAGCAGCAGTAGTAGCCGGCGTAGAGAGCGAGAGAGGGATCGTGGGGGAGCAGCGGGAGGAGATAGCAGGAGTAGGGAGAGGAGTCGAGAACGGAAGAGAAGGAGCAGGAGCCGGGATCGCAAGAGGGACCGAGAGAGAGGCAAGGGGCTGGATGGAGAGGAGGTCAGCCAGGGAGATGGAGTCTCTGAGGGTGGCGAACGGATTCTGGAGGAACATGAAGGAGAAGTGGGTGAGGGCATGGAGGAGCGCAGGGACAGGGACAGAGAAAGGGACAGGGAACGCAAGCGCAGCCACAGGGACAGAGAAAGGCGCAGGGGAGACAGGGACAGAGACAGGGAGCACAAGAGGGATAGAGGGGAGCGAGACAGAGGCGAGCGCAGAGAGGACCGCCACAGCTCCCTACGGGATGACATGGGCCCCCAAGATGACATGGGCAATGAGGATGAGGGAGGAGCACCCCCAAATATGGAGGAGTACAGTCAGGATGGGATGATGATGGACCAGCAGTCAATGCCGTCAGCTGATGGCTATGGCTCCAGTGAAAATGGCTACAAGATGGAGGCACCAGGAGAAGAGTACTGAGTTGGTCCTTCTCCCTGCAGACTTCAGCTTCTAAATAAACTGAATTTTTTTGTTTTTGTTTTTAACTATACATAAACATGGCCCATAACTATCTGTCCAGACATAGGAAGCCTCAGTGTCAAACACCGCTTTCTCTTACCTGTTCAGAATCTGTTGAATTATTTCACTTGATACTGTTGCATGCACAGTTGATGAATATTAACTGATTTGATCTCACTGAAGTTGCAGTTTTCCTGCATTGCCCAACTAATCCGTGCCACTAAATGTTATCAGATTACTTTAGTGATTCAAGTTAGATATATTTTTTTCCACTTGGCCTTGGATAAACTGTATACACACACGAGCTCTGTTCATTTTTTAGATGGGTAGATTGTGATGTCCTTTATTTCCAGATTCATAAAGCTTGTAGATTGTATGCCTATTTGGATTCAGTGACCAATTTTGGCTCGGTGTATGTAAAACTGAAGAAAATGTAGTATTGTGACAGTTGAGGACTGTTCTGTTTGTTCATTCTGGAATAAAACATTTTTAAATTATGCGCAGTGCATGTTGGGTTTGTATGGTGAACACCATGGTTTGATTCTTAGTGCATTAATGGAAACCAGTGACTGTGTGTGTGCATATATATATATATATGTATATGCACACACGAGTAGTAACGTTAGGTGTGCTTTCTCTGTTAATTGCACAAAAGGCTTATTTAACCTATTTTAAAAACCTAGCATTTGGGAAGTGTAATTGTGTCAGAATACATTGTTTTGAGTATCTGCCTTCAAGCTGCGCAGTATACATACGTAGCAGGTGATCATCATTGCATTGAATCACGCATTGAAGTCGAGGCAGTTGCGAAGCTGCTGCTGCGTCTGGTTTTAAGTTACTGCCTGATCCTCGGTGAAGCATCTCTGCCCTCAGTCATCTTCAGTCTGCTGACCATGGCATCCTAAAAAAAAATGGACCACGCATCGCCGTGAAACGGATTTTCCTCATCTACGTACTGTTAATCAGCCTGAACGCGGAGGAGCTCAGAATGATGTCTTCTTACTACCACCCTGCCAAGGAGGCAGACATGGCGGCTATGACAGAGCCGCTTTGCCTGGAAAGAGGTAACAGTAGCCAGATAGATTCACCATAATCCAGGCTGATGTACAGCTGGTGCGTAACCGTAGACCGAGCTATGTATCATTAACAGGGTGACAGATCTTACATCACTCAACAATCATAAGGTTGAAAGCAAATACGTAATTCAAACCGTCTGTTGAATAACGTCGTATTATTTGTGTAACGTTAACGGTACAAATACGTCGAAGAATTCAGGCCTATCAGATGGCCAGTGGCCCAGGCCCCGGCTCGTTTCTTTAGTGTAGTAACATCCATTCATACTGTTCTAGTCAACTGTTGACATCCTTTTGGGCAACGTGCTGGTCCCGATTAGGTTACATCGGATTATGGACGGAGTGTTATTACATGTGCCGTCGACGGAAAACAGTTTTAAATCCGCTGTATCAAATGTCAAACTGTTATAAATGACAGACCGCAAGGTGCAAGACAATGGGATTGAACGCCGACCGGGCAAGTGTGTGATGAAGGTGCGGTCAAACCGGGGCAGAAAAAGTTACCGTTTCTTTGAATAAGGGAGGAGCAAACTGCATTCACCCTCTGAATGTTGTGGCGATACATTATGACTATGCATTTAACTAACGGTGCCAGCGGAGGGGTCTTCCGTGATGGTGGCTCAGAAAAGCACTGCCCATTGTCTGAGCCTTGCCTGTCTTGAATGATCACTTTTCCTTTACCTAGATAATCCATCCTTCCACATGACCGGTGTGGAATATCAAGATGATGATTAAGCAGCAGGATCATGGCACAGGTGTTCTTATGCACTGGTGACAATGAAAGGCCACTGCGCAGAGGCGGTTCTAGCCGATATGGTGCCCTGGGTGAACCCCGCTTTCTGCTCCCCTGTGTAGGTTATATACATGGTTTATGTAGCCATAAAAAAGTTTGTTAAATCGCTCATTTGTACGACACTTCAGTGACATCATGTCTTGTGAGCCCTTATTCTAGTTTGTGAACTAGGCAGGCTGCTGGCTGGGAAGGTCTCACACTAAGAGGAGAGGGGGCGTGTTGGGGAAGGGGCGAGGGCTGACCTCAGACTGAGGGGGGAACATTGTGTTGTGTTTTGAAACTGCTCATTTTGCTATGTCAACTTAAGCCACCCAGCCTTGTACACCTCCTTGATGAAATGACAACTTGAATACCCAATGTAGTGAAACTGTTATCATAGTTTAACTTAACTATTATTAGGCTATTATTGGTTACAATGGAGTGGCTAAGTCAGGCCCCTTCTTCTTCATGGGTCGTTATTTCAGAAAACTTTTGTACAGTAATTAATGTACAGAGACCAATTATTTTTCAGTTCTGTTTAAACTGAGCCCTCATTTTCAAATAAGATGTTTGTCATTTTAAAAGATCATTTCAAAAATCAATAAAGTCGCTTTTGTCGTGAAGGTAGTTAGACACTAGTTAATTATTGTGAAACCGAACAATGTCTCTCGTCTTGCTCAGTATACATCACCAGTGCTAACATGGCTGTAACTTTAGCACAATTTCTTTGGTTCCTTCAGAATGAGGGAAAATGGATTCAAAGAGGTAAAAATCATTACAGGCATGGTCATGTTGAGAGCTGCAGCTGTGCAAACAGAGAACTCCGGTTCTGTTAGAGATTGTTATCAAGACATCAGGTGTGTCGTCTTTCTAAATACATATTTTCAAAGTCTTGTACTTCAGCAGTTGTCTTGGCAATTAAATCGAAGGCAACTGGACTTAGTAATATGTCTGTGAAGACGTTTCGCCTCTCATCCAAAGGGCTTCATCAGTTCATGTGTCTGACTAGACTAGGCTAGTCTGACTAGTTGGTGGGGAACCCACAGTTGTGTGATCAGCCGTTGTGTGATAAATGGCAACTTTATTGATTTGCAAAATTATCTTTAAAATTGACAAACATCGTATTTGAGATTGGCGGCGCAATTAAAAGGGATCAGAAAATAATTTGTCTCTTTCCACTGACTGCCGTTCGTGTTTTTCATAAGGTCCCATAGACCTGAAGTAGACAGGGCGGATGTAGGCACTCTATTCAACAAATTATAATGACCAAAAATATAATAGTAATTTTTTTAATACTCGTAACTGTTTAAATTTGTATTTTCCACATTGTAAAGAATACGCAACCTTCAAAAATAGTTGCCTGCTTTGCCTTGTTGGTAATCCAGCCTTATTTGTGTTTTGTGTCTGTTAGATGTGTGCAGGGTGATTGAGCTACTAGACCGGCTGCAGCGGAGCGGTGAGCTGCCTCCTCCTAAATTGCAGGCCCTGCAGAGAGTCCTACAGAGCAAATTCTGTGCAGCTATCAGAGAGGTAAGGGAATACAGCAGAATGTTACGGCCCTGACACACCAATTTGACATGAAAGAATTAGCAGCAACAAAAACTGACCCCTGCATTGAATCACATCTCCTGTGTTCTGGGCAAAAAAGCTGCACTTGAATATATGGCAAAGACTACAGTCAACGGTCAGCTGGAATGTACATTCTGCACTTGTGTAAGAGACAACCAGCCCGTTGAGGTAATCTGCATACATCAGTGAGGAGGAAACGAAAGAACAAGAAACATGGATATAATAATATAACCATTGTTGTGATAAGCAGCATTTTCTAACCTTCACATCACCCTCACCTACTGATCAGACACTTTACAAAATTTAATACATAATATTTAATATAACTTACAATCGGAAATATGTCTGATAAATGGTGACAAATAGTGACACTGATGTTGTCAGTCTTTTCGTTTTGGAAGAAGAAAGGAAGTGGGTAGGGGACAAAAATAAGGAGAAATCGCACTTGGATAAAATCGTGGATACTACGGCAAAAAGCAAAAGGGACTTCCCCAGCTTGTGTCAACAAGAGTGTTGTACCTTTGGGTTCAATACTGGGGGGGTTAAGATCTCCACCCATGTAGGGGGAAGTGGGGACAGCTGTCACAACCCACTACTCCTTTGCACCATTTTCGATCCATGTAAAAAACAGTCTTGAAACTTTATTTCTGTTAGGAAACTACACGGTCCAGAAGAAAAAGTCAGACACTCATAGCTCATATGTCTTTAAGCCGGCTCAACAGAGTTTCCTCGCTATAGCATTTTAACTCTTTGACCTTATTACCTGGTAACCTGTCCCTCCTCTTCCTCTCTGGTCACTCTGCATGACCTACCTTCAACTTCTTGGATCTGAAGAAATGCAAGATAAAACTTAAAAATTAAAAATATTTATACCTAATATTAAGGTGACCAGATTTCTGAAATGAAAACCGGGGAAATTTCCAGTTCAGTGTACACAGGTCATTAAATATTATCAGTATGAAATAAAAAATGGGGACAACACGGTTTTGTGTATTTTGACGACTTGCACATATGCAGTGGACCATCGTGTCATCTTGGTCTGGGTAACAGGAGCACATAATTGTTGTTTGTTTTTGTTTTTTTAAAGAACCTTATCACTTTTGTCTGCTCTTCTCTTCCTTCCTCTCGCTCTTCTTGGGATCAGCCGATCCTCTCTGTCTTGCAGCTAGTACAAAATGCAGCTTCTGACCGCGGTTCTAAGAAGAGGGAGCACATTTCTCTTATACTAGCTACCTTTCACTGACTTCCAGTTCAGTTTAGGATAGATGTTAAAGTAGTTTTGTTTGTCTGTTTGCCTTAAAGGGTCTTACCCCACCCTATATCATAGAGCTCTTAAGCCTGTATGTTACATCAAGGCCACTTAGATCATCCAACCTGGGCCTTTTAGCTGTACTGTGTACTGATCTTAAACTCAGGGAGGACCGCGCTTTCCCCGTCGCAGCCTCCCGTCTGTGGAATAGTCTGCCCTTGTCAATCACAATTGCCCCAACTGTCAACTCCTTTAAATCTGGACTAAAGACTCACTTTTACAGATTAACATTTGAGCCTTTCAATTAACCAATTACATTGAATCAATAAAACCAACCACTTTTCTGTGTTTTATAACGATTCATCTTTTTCATTCATCATTATGATATGATATTGAGGGGGGGCTATACTGGCCGGTTTTGATTATTTTGATTATTATCCCCCCATATTTTACGCCTATATATGTGTCAACAGCAGGAGTTACAGTAAATAAAGTGTCTGATTTTAAAAACTTTGATACTTTTATTGAGTACATTTTTGTGGTGCAAAAATGAAATTCTGATTAAGCTCAGTGCTGTTGCTTCTCTGGTCTCTTTACAGTTTAGCTCCACATATTGAGGCTAACTTCTTAGTCCAATTATCCAGAAGCAAAACAATAACTTCCGGGAATATATTTCTGTAGGAGCATTGCTAATCAGAGTATTTTTACTCATGGACAGTCCTGGTTGCTGAGTTGGCTGTAAAGCCCTCGTTGAGACTGGTCAACAAGAGTCAACAGTGCAGGACTCGCTAGGAAGACCAGGGCAACGGACACTCACCGATGACCCGATTACCAACTGTTGGCTTTCGTGTGTCAGAACCTTTAAGGAAAGTCTTTGGACAAAACTTACGAGGGGTTAATGATATTTCCCTCCTGATGTATTAAGAATATGCACTCGATACTACCAAGGTTACTCCACTTACCCTTTGCACTCTTTTAACTGTAGAATTCTTGTGGAGCCCTCGCAGGAGTCGAAGACAATAGTTTCATGTGAGCAGTGATACGCTTGTGGCATCACAATCGTAATGCTTCTCTTGAACCAAAATGTGGCTGTGGAAATTTAAATAAAGAAAAAACATATATTGTAACTAATTATACTCTTACTTACATGCAGATGTGAACTGTCTCTAATATACTCCACCAGAGTAACTTAAAAGTTAAACTTTTTCAGGGGATGTGTGTATTGTTTACCATGTTTATCCAGTGCGTACCACATAACAACATGCAAATGCTGGTCTGTCTCAAATGTGCTCTTCTCTGTTCTTCAGGTATATGAGCAGCTATACGACACTCTAGACATTGTTGGAGGACCAGAGGTGCGGGCACAGGCCACAGCCAAGGTATTGCATGCAATCTAATGACTTAAGAGTACTTAAGAATTGTGCAAGAGAAATTATTTTAGAGATATCAGGCCCTAATTTAATTGCACAAGCGCAGCAACCTTTGCAAAAGGGGTAGGTAAGGGCTACACAGAATGTGTAGGTGTTTCCATTAGACCTGCTATTTTAGTTCTTTTTCACATAAGCTATGCACCCCAAGGCCATTGCTAGTTATACCTCACTTACCTGCACATCACTAAAAAACTTCAATCCACAGCCATCTGTGGAAGGGAGCCCACAGTTGTTCTCACCTTCAGGAAAAATTGCATTGATAACAGACAGCCCCCAATCAGCCCCCAATTTCTTTAGATACCATTAGCATAGCAAGCACTTTGAAAAACTTCAAGAGCAAAAAGAAGAAATAGTCGAAGAGTGAAAGAATATCTACATTAGAGAGCTGCATCTAGATTTGTCAGGTCTGGCAAATCGGCTGTTTTGAGTTTCAGTTTGCATGGCGCTTTAGGTCTCACCAGGGTCTGGGGACATGCTGGTCAGGCTGTCATACCAAAAAGCTTCATATCCATCCTCTGCTTACCTTCTTCTGGCTGAGAAGCAGCGAAGAGCATTGTAGTTGGATGTCTCTGCCCTTTCCATCCATGAGTCACCTTGTGGTTGTCCAGAGCTTCCCTAGCCCCAGTAGAGGAGTTGGAACCCAGCTCACTGGGTGTACACCCAGGGAACCCAGGGGTCCTACTCTCTGCTTCAACTAAGATCAACAGGAAGGCAGGCCTATAAAGACCTGACCATTGCACCAGCACAATAGGCCACACCTCAGGACGATGGCGCTAGGAATCTTCTCCTGATTCCGCAGATCAGGCATGATCCATGGAGCCACGCTGTCCTGCCAACAGGAAGGATCAAGAGGGGGCAGCAACAGTTCCTGTGACCCTGGAGGGCCTCATGGAGCACTACATCCCTTCTGTTCCACCACTGGATTCCAAACTGATGGTAACTCTTGGAGTGAAACAGGTCGACATGGTGGCAGGACAGCAGCCCTCCTCCCCCTCCACTAGAACTCAGCTGACTACGGTGTGCGTTCCAGGAAATGGTTGCTGGTGAACAACAACTCCTTCTTGCCTTTGTAACTGACAAAGCTTGACACTCATTCAACTGAAATTTCTCTCGAGAAGGTAGCAGAGATTAATAAGGCTGCAAGCTCCACTGTCACCCTGTGTTCATCCATCGATGATTGGTTTGTGAAACTAACAGCCAGTAATATGCTGATTCAGCAGACTGTGAGCTGTATTTTCTGCAGTAAACACACAGACGTCTTTAGCCTGCCTCTGTCTCTCTCTGTCTCTCTAATATAACATATAACTGTAAAATAACACATATAACCTAACAACTTTATCATATAATGGATACACTGCACTTTATCTTATTTTGGACCCAGCTCTGCATTCTTGCAACTGATTATTAATTTTTTAAGTGTCATGAACTGAGGCTCCTCGTACATTACTTTTTCAAAAATAAGACTACATCCACATGAGATTTTCCCTTTATCCTCATGCAAAAAGTTCACATTTTAAAGGTAAAATTTACATTTTTTTTCTTGCACCTCTTTGGGGATTTGAATCTTTGTCACCTTTTTCAACCTTGATAAGTTTGTATCCATGATAAATAAGGAATGTTGGTGAAGCCATTTATATGTTGGCATCAGCGAGATCACCATTACATATCACTCACTGATAACTTTTGACTGGTTTACCACAGTTCCTGCTCTGACTGCATTAAATGCATTTTTTTATGCAGATTTAAGAGGATCTCCTGGTTACAAAGTGTTTAATTAAAGTAGGTAATTTCATTTTAAAGGATTAGGTCACATTTTCTGTTTTATTAAAACACTTAAATTCTGTCTTAAAACAACTCACATGCTCATATGTAAATCTAAACACTTTCTGCATGCTCTTATCATTCATCAATCAATAAGAAGGAATTCTGTAAATACATGGTTACTGTTTAGTGCCATGTTAACATCAGACTAACTTGTGAATATATTTTCCACAGAATAGTAACTGTGGATTTTGTCCTCCACCATCTACAACAGATGGGAGCATGTTAGGAGTGATAATAATAGCAACAAAAACTGTCACTGTACATTTGGCATCAAGCTGCTGTTTTAAGACAGACTCAGTTTCCACAATACCACCAACTTGATTTCACTACTTCATTTGAATGAACCTCTCACCTGTTGTTGTACTCCACCTGTGCACTGTGCTGTACATGCTGGGCACCAAATTACCACATAAAGCAGATTTTCCGAACCAGTTTTCATTCCACAGTTAAGGCTAATTTGACACAGTTTAGTGCGGTATATCCAATCATGTAACTGGAGATTAAAGGCTTAAAAGCTCCTTGTTAAGTCCATTTTTTATGTGCAATAGACTTTTTTGCTGATCATGTGACTGTCCTCTTGACCAGGCCACAGTTGCAGCCTTTGCAGCCAGCGAGGGCCATGCCCACCCAAGGGTGGTGGAGTTGCCCAAGACAGAGGAGGGTTTGGGCTTTAACATCATGGGGGGCAAAGAGCAGAACTCCCCCATCTACATCTCCAGAGTTATTCCTGGGGGCGTGGCCGACCGCCAAGGAGGGCTGAAGAGAGGAGACCAGCTGCTGTCTGTCAACGGAGTGGTAAGAAACTCAGGCCCACTGGGAAGAATTTAAGACCCACAAGAGCTTCACACACAGACAAGTTTATTTTGATGCCAGTTTGTAAAAAATTTTAGACAGTAAACTGACACATTTTCATATAAATAATACTTTCAGCCAAATACTTGAGCTTCTAAATCTGGGGTGGCCTAACTAAAGCCAACTGTTGGTGATTGCCTATTTTTAATTGGCCCACAGTGGATTAAAAAAAAAAAAAATAGAAGATGGCTTGAGCATATTTCGCAGTGGCAGACTCAGGTAAGCAAAAGACATTGATATGGATATTTCGTATTAATTGCATTGTGTATACATTGCACATACTGAACAATAGATGAGGCTTTCATCTAAAGCACCTAACAGCAAGCAACACAAGAGATTGCTGCCATGTAACTACTTCACCAACAATAATTTTTGTTGATGAAAAAATGTGCCTCAATTAAGTAGCATTAAACACAGCACTACCAGCATGAAGATGAAGTAAGTGCATAAAATTTAAGAAACATTAGGAAAGTATGTACGTTTCAACAGAAGTCAAGGAGAAGTGAGTTTGCTTAAATTGAAAGAGTATCTAAGATATGAACCAAAGTAATATTTTGAGTTAAAGTTCAAAGACTGTAGTGTCATACACATGGCAAAAAATGAGTTTCCTTTTACAATAAAACTCTTTTTTTGCTTCGAAGTGGGGACCGTATTAGAGTTTTGAATTTATTTAAAATCTATTTAAAAACGGCAGATACAGACGTACTTTTTGCAATATGTGGACACACCAGTAAATTACTACTACCTTGACTAAATATCAAGCAATGTATTTGCTGTTGTGTAGTTTCTGTATTCGGATAACAGAATGAATTTGCAGTGGTTTTATAGGGTATAGGGTTTTCTCATCTAATAAACTCTGATTTTCTCGCAGTTGTACTGGTTTAAAACTACACATTTACTTTTTTGTATCACTCATTAAATTTGTCTGTGTATGACCCATAATTAGAAAAGTTTGGCCACAGCTGTAGCCTCAGCTTTCGATAAATATTTTGAGTAATTACTAAAGAAATAAACAGAGAGAGGTCTGTGCCACATCCTAAAATCCAATTTTAAAATAAATAAATAAATAAATACAGACATATTCATCGTACTAGTTTTCTCAAAGCCATTTCAGAATTGTTTAAAGGGAAACTAAACATCTAGGTAATATGCATAGCTTCATCAACTTTCTGATTACAAGTTTTATTTCTGTTGGATGTGCAGCAGCAGAAATCTGCACTTCTGTGTCACCTCAGAAAGTGTGAGTTCAACCTTTAGAGGTCACCAAAAACCAGTGTAAAGTACTGCCATAGCCCAAAACTGAATTTTTGAAATGCGCGTCTACATATGTGGACGTGATTATACATTTGCAGTACAGATGGTCTGCATGCACAGCCCAGTCTTTGCAGATTCTAGCTTACAGTAGATGGAGAATAACAAATGCAGTACCGAACTGATGAGAAACTGAGAAAATTTTTAATACACACTTAAGTTAATATCCCCATATGAAAAAAGACAAAGGTTTCATTTAAGAGCTAATTCACCCAAATAACAAAACAGTATTCTCGCTTAACCCCTCGTGGTTTTAAGACAATTAATCTGGTTTTATTTGCTATAACTTGATAGCCACACTAATTACTACCCGCGTTAAATTAGAATATTCAAGGAAACACACTTAATTACTTATTGTCCCATGATGACAAATCAGTTGTGGATATTGTGTGTTGGCGCCCTGCAGAGCGTCGAGGGCGAGCATCATGAGAAGGCTGTAGAGCTGCTAAAGGCCGCCCAGGGCTCAGTCAAGCTGGTGGTCCGCTATACCCCAAAGGTCCTGGAGGAAATGGAAGCTCGCTTTGAGAAGATGAGAAGCGCCCGGAGACGACAGCAGCACACCAGCTACTCGTGAGGCTCCCCATTAGTCTGAACCCAGTCATTACTGTTAAAATATGTACAGGTACACTCTGTCAGTGTGCCCAAAATCCATATGGGATAATAATTCTTAACAGTATGTACTACATACTAATCATCATAGTATACGGCTTCAGTTGTTATAAAAAGTAAACATACTTTTCTATTTCATACTAACAGGATATTTAAAGATAAATGCTCTTCATAGGTCCTCGTGGGTTTACTCTTACTTTCCAAAGACATCCTTATCTGATGAATCAAAAACTCAGACACCATTTCCACCTGACATTTAGTCTTTTGATCTGTTTGGGAATGCATTATCTGGATAATAACATCTGAAGAACATCAGGCATTTTTCATTTGCACCTGCTTTTTATAAATGTCTAGCTTTCCTAAACCTCCCTGAATTATGATCAGATGTCAATATGCAAATAAAACTGGTGAAGCCGGCACACTTGTCAGGTGAAGGAAGCTAGTCACAAAGGCTACATCCACACTAGCACCTATTTCACCAGTGTTTCAAAACTAAAACAATCTCTGTTCAGAAAAGTGCTCAGAAACCCATATTGCATAATTCTGGATGTGCAGATGTGAAGACATAAGGTTGTCAGACAGATCTGCAGTCACATCATCCTTTCCAAACGAATCTGTTTCTGTCCATTTGGATGACAACACAAAGCTTAAGTTTTTTAACTAAAACTCAGCCGTGTTACCAAGTTTCTGTTTTAAGGGCATCTAAAAGAATGGAGTTGTGGTGACACAAGGTGTAAGTATAGCAAAAGCTTTGCCTTTTAAAATTAAAATGTAGTGTCAATAAATAACCTTTGTGAGAGGGCCTATGCCCTTGTCTTGCTGTCAGGATTTCTATTATGATAGCTACTATAACGGTATTTCTAATTCCAGTATTTCTTATACTGAAACGCCTTGATAACGCCCAAGCCTACTTGACAATTTCTACTTCTGCAGTGGTGGGCAAATTTGCTCAGAGGGGCATTTCCTCAAACAGCTTTGCTCTCACATAACATGACAGAGTGTTAAGCAGTCCTACTTCTGGGACTGGGACTGGGACTGAGCTGGGTTTGCGAAATGATGCATGAATCCAAAACAAATCTCTTTTGACACATTTCTGTTATAATATTACAAACTGCAACATTGCCCAACCTCACTTGGTTCTTACACTCATGTTTAGTGATTCCTTTTGTTGCTTTTTATCTTTGAATTTTTCTCTGGTTTAGATTACCAGCATGAAGCACAATCCTCTGTCTCTCTTCCTGCAGATCTCTGGAGTCCAGGGGCTAGCTAATCCAATGCCTCCATCCACCTCATTGCCCAACCCTCCTCACTCTTCTGTTCCAGTGGGAGGCAAGACCGTAGACAAAAAGCAAAAAACCAAAGTAGCCTACCAACACCTGTTACCTGAACTTCTTCATGAAGCCAGCGCTGCAGTTTAGAATCCTCTTCCCGTCCTCTTTCCCTGTTTCTTAGAGAAGTGCACATTAAGCTTGTTGTCAGACCAGACCTGTAGTTTTATCTACTCTATGTAAATCATCCTCAGCATTATATTTCATTGGGGCAACACATTATCTTTAGTGTGGCTTAACTAGAACTTAGTATTAATATTCCCATGTCATTTTTCGTATGCGTTTTTAAGTGGTACACTGTAACACTGGACTCCTCTGCAGTTTCCACAGTGGTTAGACCTCAGAAGTGGAGGAAACATGGAAACTGAGACTTACAGCCTTCACCGCCATTTGTTCATCAAATGTCCCGGACACGGGGCTAACCATTAGCATTTGAAGGACTACACTGAAATCAGTGGCTGGCAAGTGTCATCTTAGTCAAAGGTTGGAGATATATTTTGTGGTCATTTATTTGTGTATTTATTTATTTGCATAATTATTTGTGAAATAAAGTCTGTGTAAATGATTGTTGTCTTTTCTAAGAAATAAGGGAAAAATATATTTGGACTGACTAAAGAGGGCATATCTGAAGATGCAAACTGGGAGCTGTCAGGCTTTTAATTTACTGTGAAGTTTAGAGTCAGGCAATAGTTAACCCTGCATAGTGAGTTCTTTAAGGGCCATTTCAGAACAATGCAGGTTTTGCAGAGATCACCACAGGCTTGTGTGACAGTGTTTATTTTGAACTACTTTAATTAGGCACAGTAACAAGACCATTGTTTTGATCTTTATTTCTGTAGGCTAGAAGGAAAGAAAAAGCAGGAGTATTTACAGATTTTTACAGAAGGATCCACAACCAGATGCAACAGTGTCTTCAATTAATTTGCCTGAAATTTAACAAGAGAATATCTAATTATTTGAATGTGTATACTGTTGAATTGTATGCCATGCTGATTGGAATGGGCAGATTAGTTGCAGCAATATATTAATATTCATCTTTGTCTGCCCTATCAAGCATGAAGACAGGGTTAGCATAAGGATCTGCTGTGTGAAATATTATTCACTAACTTCAGATTGATTAGGCATGGGAACACTCATGTGGGTCCCGGCGCACCTGGTGTCTGAAATGAGACAGCAAGCAAATTGGCAAAAGAAGCTGTCAAAAAGGAGTTGTTAAAATCCTTCTTTGTAGGCCAAATGGGGAGAGGTAAATCAACAGTGGCATCAGCATTTGGATAAGGCAATAACACTTAATCCAAAACAGAGATAGACCAGTTATTAACAGGGCTGAAAACTGTGCACAGCATCCTTAACATCACACTTGTCATAGTAGGAAAACATCCAATGGATTCTGCAGTCAATGCCATATCACTCAGTTAAACAGAATCTTATATCATGGATGAGAAAACAGGAAATGTCGACACAATTAGAGTTAGGAAAGGGCTGGAAGATAGGGCAGATAGAGGATCATGTTAAAAGCATTGGAATTTGCAAAAATGGCTATTTACTTTTTTAATGATGGATAGAAAATGAATTTAAAATGAATGGACACTGAGAAACCTCATGGTGGCTGTAACGTAACATTGTGAATTCCAGCTGCCGGAAGAAGCAGAAGAAGAAGAAGAAGAAGAAAGTGGACCAGCCATCTAAGCAAGCTGTGAGGAGAGGAAATGTAGACAGTGAACCATCAAGAGCAGAAGGAAAGAGAATTGTGTGGAAAGAAATCAATAAAAAGTGTCAACAACACTGGGATCAAGAGAAAAACACTTAATGCAGCATCCAAGATAGTGTTGGTAATGTGAGGAGAGGAGGAGGAGGATGTAGGACAGAGGAGACAGTCATCACCAGATTGAAAATAGGGCATGCTTATCTAAATAGTCCACAGGTACAGGGCTGTGTAATAAGAGGAAACGAGTCAAATTTAGTTTTTGTTTGGTCTTTTGTGTATATATGTAAATCTAAGAAGGAGAAGAAAATGAAAAAGACATTAAACATGAAATCTAACAAATTGACTGCTTAAACTTCAAACAGATGTAAAATTTTGTTGGGTACCTGCTCATGCAGGTATTAAAGGAAATGAGAGAGCAGACAAAATAGCTAAAGCATCAATTTTTTTAAACATACCTTTTGGTAAAGGGGAAACTAAGGCATTAATCAAGAAAGAAATGATGAAGAAATGGAAGGACAGGTGGGACAAAGATGGGAATGGGAGGACATATGGTCTCGAGGTAACCTTGGAACATGTATTGTTAAAATGTACCAAATACAGGCAGGAAAGACGTGTTTAGTCCAAGACATCGTGCAGTTCTAGATATGAGGGACATATTACAAATGAGCTCGGGAGATAAAGGGTTAAAGGAGGTGTTCAGGTTTTTAGAACGCACAGGAGTCAGGACTTGTGCAGGAGAATTTAAGGTCAGAAGCTGTTCTGACCCACACTCCAGTCCAGAAGGTGGCTGTACTGCACCTACAAGCTGTTAGCCAACCGCCATTAAAAAGGGAAGAAGAAGAAGAAGAAGAAGAAGAAGCACTAAGAAGAAGAAGAAGAAGAAACTCTGAAGCGGAAATGAGGAGGGAAATTTAAAAGAGATACAAATTATTTAAAACGTTAA
>JAPQLA010000010.1:39484-53984 GCA_029822935.1 Naso vlamingii
GCGTGGACACATGCTGCGAGCAGACCTGAGGAGCTACGGAAAAAACCTGAGCACACTCTGCACACTAAACTCTGCTCAGTCAGTCAGTCAGTCAGTCAGTCACGGACATAGTCATGTGTTGGGCTGGCCTCTGCCAGGACCAGCTAATAAAATATTGTGTTTGTGCCACATTTTTAATGTGTGTAGTGCATGTGCATCACAGCTCTCACTGTGTGTGTGCGTGTTTTCTTATTCCTGTCAGACCTTGACGTGCGTGTGTGTGTGTGTGTGTGTGTGTGTGTGTGTTCCTGTTCTGTCCCTTGCATATTTAATAGTGTTTATCACAATCCCTAATGTATTAGTGTGTATGTCTTCGCATTCATCGCTCCCGTTGTTCATACTGTGGTAGGTTAGGCACGGATGTGATTGAAGCCATAGCTCTCGGGATAAAAAACTGTTCCTCTGCCTGTTGGTGCCTGATTTCATCACCTTGAACCATCCGCCATGACGGCAGAGGTTCAAACAGGAAGTGTCCTGGGTGTGCAGTGTCCTTGGGGATGCCGGTGGCCTTTTTTGTAGTTGGCTGGTATAGATGGCGTCGATGCGCTGAGTAGTAGTGTAACAGTACACAAAAGTCACAGTTCAGTTCACACCTCAGTTTAGACCTCATGGTTCGATGTAAGCAGGAGTTCAAGTACAAGTTTAGCACATGTATGCACATGTGCGCTGATGTGCACACGTGTTAAACTTTCTAAAGGCTTACTGCCGCTTAAGGTTTTTTGGTGGAGCTCGCATATGTGAATTTGGTTCCATGTGACATTTGTCAGTCTTAATAAGCCATCCTCACCACCCTGTGCTGATCCTTTTGCTCAGCAGCTGTGCTGCTAGCATACCATGCAGTAGCACAGATCATCAGGAGTTTCAGCAGTTTTTGTGGGAGCTGCTCTATCAGTTTTTGGAGGAAGAAGTCTTTTTGGGGCCTTTTTGAACAGTTGAGAGGTGTTGCAGGACAATGTCAGTTGTTTTGATATGATAACTCCTTGGAACTTCAGGTTCTCCACTCTCTCCACTTCTTTTCCTTGTATGTGAAGAAGAAGGTTGGTTCCTGTGGTCCTCCTAAAATCAACAGTCTCCTTGGTTTTGAAGGTCTTATGGACCAGGCTGTTCTCACTGCACCACTCGACAGATGTTTCACCTCAAGCCTGTAAGGTGACTCCTCTTTGTTTGAGATCAGCCCGACTGCTGTGTCATTGTGTTGTGTCATCTGCAAATTTGATTACGGAGTTTGAGGTATACATGGGGGTACAGTCATGGGTGAAAAGTGTAAAGAGCATTGGGCTCAGCATCCACCTTGTGGGGTTCCTGTGTTTAGGATGGGGGTGGAGGAGGTGTATTTGCCAATCCTTTTTGCGGTCAGTCTGTGAGGAAGTCCATTACCCATAGGCACAGTGTGGAGCCAAGGCCCTCTTGTAAAGCTTGCTGACCAGTTTGTGAGTAATGACAGTATTAAACAGGGAACTAAAGTCCACAAGTAGCATCCCCACATAACTGTTTGGCTCTTCTCGGTGTGTGAGGGAGATGTGGAGAGATGTTTTAATGGAATCTTCTGTGGAGTTGTTTGGTAGTTAAACTGGTGTTAATCCAAAACAGGTGGGATGATTGATTTGATGTGTGAGAGCACAAGTTTCCCACAGCACTTTGCCTCTGGGCGTTAATCACTGAGACACTTTGCAGATGATTGCTTTGGGTACTGGAATGATGGTGGTGGATTTGAGGCATGTTGGAACAGCAGCTTGTTGAAGTGAGAGGTTGAATATTTTATAAACGCCTCTGTGAGCTGATTGTCACAGACTTTCAGTACCCTTCTGAAATCTCCATGTGTCCCTGCTGGGTTGCATGCATAAACCCTCTTCAGTGTGGCCCTCACCTTGTGTTGCTAGTACCAGTGTCGACTCTCCAGCAGATGGATTGATGAGTTGAATAGACTTCTCTCTGGGTATCGAAGCAGGCAAGACACTGGCTCAGAACATCAGGCAGGGTGGTCGTCATTACTGGGTGGCAGATTAGTGGTTTTGAAGTCAATCAGTGCTTTGATGTGCTCCACATGCTGCAAGTCTCGTTGTTATGAAACTGATCCTCAACATACTATTTGTTTTTTGAGTTTTACATTCCTAAATTCCTCTGTTGAGTTTCCCCTGAGCTTTGCTGTCGGCTTATTGATCCCCTGACCTGAAGGATGCGTCCTGCTCCCTAAGTAATGTCCTTACAGTGCTGTCATCCATGGCTTTTGGTAACTGGCATCGTAATCTCGTACAGGGTGATAGAAAACCTTCCTCATCTTGTCAGTGAATGCAGCGTATGTAGCCAGGAGAGGGGACCGATCCTGGCTTCATAACACACCAAATATCCTGGAGATATTCGATGTGTTCTGTTGTCCGAGCAGATTACCTTTGCTGAAGATGACTTGTCATACATGTCCAAGTGCTGGGTCCATGTGGCCTCATTGCTCTGTCACATACACTAAAGTGGACCTAGAAGCAGATATGAAATCAGGAGGTAAGTGAGACAATGCTTTTTTTTTAAAGGTGCAGTGAGTGAAGGTCAACTAGTTAGGGTTGTTGGAGCTGGCTGGTGATCCAGGTGACCTGAGTGCTCTGGCTTTGTTTGTTTCAGTGGCAAGGCTGGAGAGTTTCCTGAGAGAGGCATGGAAATAGACATAAGGCAAAAGATGCTAGAGAAGCATGTGACAAACCGGTCATGGCAACAACTAGGTGAGAAATGAACACAGGCAGCAGGCTTCTGAAGTGTGGCTGAAGATCAGGTAACTGGCAGGTGTGCTGAATCGCAATTGCTTCCAGCCGTGGAGAGCAGACAAGCAGACAGAGCGAAGACAAATGAACACATAGATAAAACAAACTAGACAGACCAGACCTCAGAAGTTAACACAAATGAAGACACAAAAACAGACACGCTCACACAGACTAGATGGCGCCACTGAGGCAGGCTGTGACAAAAAGGATGAGAATCACTGAAACAAAACTAATACACCTCAGAAATTAAAACAAGGAAAAAGTAACTTTCTTCCCAAACGTAATTAAACTTTTATTCACATAAAGTAATACTATGTCAAATATTTTGTGATAATCAAGGATAAAGGTAAAAATAATTATAAATTATTATTATAAAGGCATAGAAGATAATCAACAACAGGAGACATGTCATCAAAGTTCTGCCAGCCCCATCTCTTTTCCTCTCATTCACTCAATTAATTACCCATAATCCAAAGCAGTAAAGATCCGAGTCCCTTTATTGTTGGACTTTAGGATTGGTTTCACAGGCAAAATCTCAAGCAAAACTTAATGGCATAGATATCACTTACTACACAGTTACTGTTGTAAAATCTGATAACATTCATATTTGGGCTTTATTGCAGGACTTTATTTTCCATTTTAAAAGTCTAGCAATATTCTGTAAAGGATATGTTTTGATTTCAGACTCTTAAAGACCCTTTCCAATGAAAATCAGGTTTTTCACCTTGTTCACATGTTCATGTGGCATTTCTCTCATGTTACAAGACAAATCAGGAGAAACGTAAGCAGTAAATGCCATCTCTGAGTTTTTCTGTCTTCAAACTGCACTGTAAACCCGAACAGTACTACAAACTCATAACTATTGCAGGCAACTAAATCAAAGTGGGCTAATTAGTTCACCTGACACTGAAACATTAAGTATTCTTAACAAATAATCTCGTTTTGATTTCACAGGGCTTAGTATGTCTAAGTGAACACTGTCACTTAACTTGAAACGTCTAAGTTAACAGGCGTACGTGAGGGGACGTGACGTCTGACGTCACTAAACCCAACCGTTCAGGGCACGTATCAAGAAAATTCAAGATGGCTGGACCTTAGCGAGGGATGCAACGGAGCGAACAAAGGAGGAAAAACATTCATATTCATCGAAAAACCTGCACAACAACGCACCTTTTTTCGCCATGCTCTTGCAAAATTGTGTTATTATCTGTGTTTTGTGTTCCGGGACCCTGACTTCAGGATTTGAAAGTTTCGCGCGTGAACCGGTGAGTAAAAAAGTTCGGCAAAAGTTCAGTACATATAGTTATCTTTTATTAGACGCTGTGACTATGTGTAATGAAGTTACATGTTACGATATTAGACATATTTCCAACTGGTTTAAACTAAAGCTTACTTAGTAATTATCGTGAGTGTCGCTACTAGGCCCAGGTCGCTACTTCGTTACTGTCATCAACGTAAGGCCCGTGGAAAGAGCCGTTCTTTGCCTTGAAAAATATGCAGAGGACGACTTGTTTCAAATATCGGTGAAATGTTTTAATAAAAGCAGTTGCTGCATATGTGAAAGTTTATTTTTTGGTCAATATTGCAAAAAATCTTAATATGTTGAGAAGGGTTGTCTAACGGAGTTGCCCTCGCCAATAAGGGATTGACAAAATAATACATACTATACATAATCATTTACGTTACATCTTAAGCAACATTAAATTGTTTGTGCTCTCTGTTATGTTATAGTACCATAGAGCGGTTGGATATGAGAAGTTTGTCATTCTGAGCAACAGTGTTGGTGACTAAAGTATTTGTTTATTTAAAAACACCATTTGATTATGACGTTCATCATGATTTGGAAATAAATTACATTTGTTTATTCTCTCCCTGCAGGATTTGTGTGACCTCTTCTGCCCCAGTTCAAAGGGTAATTATAAACTACTTACTAAATAATTATTTTTGTTGTTGTTGTTGTCTTTTGTAAAGTACTTATTTGTTATGTCTGTCCAGTACTGTATTATTTTCTTATCCCTTTTATGTGTCCAAAATAAACTAAACTACACTACACACTAAAATATAACAATAGATCAAGTATAAGTAAATTTATCCTGACTAACTGCAAACCCATCTGAACCATCTGCACCAACTCCCAACTTTGTAGTTACCTATTTTGATGGTTGTCTGAATTATAGGTAGCAGGAGTAAATGGATTGGAAGTGCAAGTTGTGCTCTGTATCTTTGGACACACGTGCAAAGTTATTTAGGCATTATCAATTGCACCATAACCACTTCTCAAGAGTCAGCCCTCTACCATGTCTGTACAGTGACTGCATTTGTACTTTCCAGTCATTTAATGCAGTTAAAGCTCATTTGTCACGGTTTCATAGTGATACAGGCAGAATAAATGTGACTGATGGTTCACAGTCAGGAAGTGCATTTTTTACATGTCCCTTGTGTGGCACCAAGCAGACATTTTCTGAGGCATAACTATTTTCTCATTTAAGGAGTCATTTAAGAAATCATGAGGTGGTAGTATGCCCATACAGTAATTGCAGTTACAGTACAAATGTGTACTCGTCCTTCAATGCACACAAAAGCCGAAACCATGCAGGCAGTTCAGATTTTGATATGAACATTGTACGTTCAGAAAAGAATGGTACACCAGACACACCTGCTGGTGAAAATGTTGAGGAGGGACCTGCTCAGTGTGAGAGCATAGACACCTTTGACCCTGTTGAGGTAGAGAGTCAGTGTGACACAGACACTTTAAGAGCGCAGCTGCACCAAAGTTTAGCATCACTATTCTTAAAGATGAAAACAATTCTTCATGTGTCTGACCTGACGACTCAGGACATAGTGGAGCATCTGACGCAAATATTTTCCCTGTCCCAGCCTCTAGTCAAACAATCTCTTAGAGAAGTCTTAGAACATCATGACATCTCTGTCAGTGAAAATACACTAGATGACGTAGTTACTGCTGTTCTGGAAAGCAACATTCTTGTAAATGCCACAGCTAAAGGTAGAGAGTTATCTTCAACTAAAAGAAGGAAAACATTTGTTGAGAAAAACTACCCTGTGGTGAAGCCTGTAGAGTATGTGCTGGAGCCAGGACACACAGCAGTCCATGTTCCTATTCTTGACATGATTCAGAAAATGTTTAAACATACAGACATTCTGGACAAAATTCTAAAAACAAAGATGTCACAGGAAGGTCATTTCATGAGCCACCAAGATGGCTCGTACTATAAGGAGAATGAATCATTCTCTTCCTCAGATGATCTAAAGCTACCACTCCTTTTGTACATCGATGATCTTGAAATAACAAACCCACTTGGAACATCACGGAAGATCCATAAACTATGTTCAGTCTACTGGGTATTTGCTGATCTGCCTAGTAAATATAGATCATCGTTGCATGTGCTTCAGTTAGCAGCATTATGTAAGGTGTCTGATGTTCAGCGGTTTGGATATGAAAGACTGTTTGGTCCTCTGTTACGAGACATCCAAACTCTTGAGCAAGATGGTGTTTTTATTGAGTCCATTGGTAAAGCCGTAAAGGGAACAGTCTTGTGTGTCGTGGCTGATAATCTTGCAGCTCATGCATTAGCAGGATTTACAAAGTGTTTCAGAGCTCAATATATTTGTAGATTCTGCACAGCTACCAAAGACCAAATTCAGGCTCATGATGTTGGGAGTGGAGAATTCAGTGTGCGGACAAAAGCCAGTCATGATGTTGATGTTGATGCTGCACTGCATGGGGTTAGTCAGGGTCAGAGTGGTGTTCAGGGAGTCTGTGTTCTGAGGCAGGGGCTACAGTATTTTCATACAGTCACAGGTTTCCCACCTGTTGTGCCTGTAGAGCTTGCGCTGTGTATTGGGAAAATGATCCATCATAAATACTTCACCCTGGAGTATTTAAACAGAAAAATTGTCTCATTCCCATACAAGCACACAGACAAGGTTGACAGACCTCAGCCTATGCCAAAGACCTTCACTGTTAAAAACACGATTGGTGGCAATGGCCATGAAAATGCTACTTTGCTCAGACTACTTCCATTGATCATTGGTAGTAAAGTTCCAGAAGCGGATGGAGCATGGAGTGTACTCATGGATTTGAAAGACATAGTAGAGCTGATGATTTGCCCAGTGTTTACAGATGAATCCATCCAGTATTTGCAAATGAAGATACAGGATCATAGACACATGCTGTAGGAAGTTTTTCCTGATTTCACACTCAGACCAAAGCATCACTACACTGAGCATTACCCTGACCTCATACGTTGTTTTGGACCTCTTGTCCACTTGTGGACAATGAAATTTGAGGGAAAACACCGCTTTTTCAAGCATGTAGTACATGACACACAAAACTTCAAGAATGTTTTAAAAACACTAGCAAACAGACACCAACACATGATGGTGTACTCTCTCAGTGCTCCATCCTTCTTCAAACCTCACCAGCAGACATCAAGCATCTCGTCTGTGATGGTATCAGGGCTTCCTGATGTTGCAAAGGCATATGTCGAACACATGACAGACAGCAGCATGATTTACAGCACATCACTTGTCAATGTTGATGGAACTGATTATGGCGTGGAGATGTTTGTGTCTGTGGGACAGGAGGGAGGATTGCCTCAGTTTAGCAAAATTGAACAGATTCTCCTTGTCGATAACCAGATTGTCTTTCTTTGCACGAGACACACATCATATTACATTGAACATCTGAGATCTTATGAACTTTCACCAGGGAACTTGACTGTCCACCTTTTAAAGGAGCTCAATGACACATTGCCTCTCTCTGCATACAGAACAGATGGAAGACTGCTCTTAACACCAAAACGGTTCATATTACTACACTGAAATTTCAGCTCATTTAAGGTAAATGGCTAATAACTTTGTTAAAAGATGATTCTTAATCACAATCAAACTAACTCCATTTACTGTTTTTTTTTGTAACAGTACATCAACACATATCAAGATATGTCTGCTCCACAGAAATTTGTGCTCCGTGTATGTGTTGCAACCGATGTTGCCATGAAGCTCATTCTAACCGAGCGACCACAGGCAGTAGAAGAGCTCAAGAATATAATTCAAGAGAAGTTTAAGCCAAGGCTGGACTGTGACTTTACCCTTCAGTATGAGGATCCTGACTTCAATGGACAGCTCAGTGTTCTTATGGATATTCAGGAGCTCCCTGAAAAAGGAACACTGAAAGAAGTGAGATCTGAAAGTGCTGTATCCTCCACTGGAAGTTCCGACACAGACATACTCCCACATGTACCTTTAAGACAGCGTCAGAAAAACTGGCCAGATTGTTTCCCTGTGCAAACTTTTTCTAATGAAGTTGAGCATGTATGTGCACAGGGAAATGCTGCCTTTGAAAGTTCTGGGAAGACACTGAAATTAACAAGAGCCCAAAAACACAACATCCTGGAAAACATGGCTGAATCAATGTACAACTTCAAGCCATATCCACATGACAAGGGAATGGGTATGGCTGCTGAAGCTCTAATAGCAGCTCATCCATGCCTCAGAGAACATGGAAGTAAGAATGGATGGTATGGATGGAAGGTGGCCTTGAAGTTCAAGATGGGGAATTATCGCACTAAGTTGGCCAGATCTGGTTGTGCGGAGGTCTCCGTCAATGCAGGCAAGAGGAGCCGAACCAACCCTGAAAATGATCATCCTCATTCCAACATCAAAAGAGCCAGAAGAGCTGAGGTGAATTACCTGCCCAACTTCCCCAGGGGAGAGGATGAGGCAACTTTGGAGGAAATGAGAGTACAAATCATACAAGAGACTGAAAAGACTGAGAGAGACGAGATAGTGATAGAAAGGCTCATGCACACAACCTTTGCCCTTCGCCGCCAACACATTGTTCAAGGAAGTCCACAGGTGAGGGAATTCCTGGAGAACTGGCCGGCCTTGCGAATGCAGTCACAGGTAAATATATAATATGTTTTAATTAGTAATAGTTAATAAAAGTAATTGATATTTAACATTTCATGTACAAAATATTTGACAACTCCACATTGTTTTTACACCTAAATATTTATATGTGTACAGGTGTTTGCAGAGTTCCATCGAATTACAAACGTGAATCTACGCAACCAGTTTTACTGTGAACTTGACTGATACACACCAAAACTAGTTGCACTGTATCGACAGAAGTCCTCAAGGACTGGAAAGGGAGCAGAGGCAGTGCGAGAGATGCTTAGAATTTATGACTTGGAGGTAAGTTTATGTTTGACTTTTCCATGGGGACAATGCTGATCATATAATGTGTTGTCATTACAGATTACAAATATTGACTAAAAGCTTGTAATTGTTTTGTGATGCCTTGATAGTAGTCAATCATCCTGCTGAATCATAGATAGATTACTATTTTTAACATAACTGAAGCATTACATTGTAATACCAGTGACACGGACTGGGTATGCTGGCAAAATATTTCTTTTTTCTCAATCTAGGGAGAACATGACATCAACATGCGATGCACTCTGGCTCTTCGTGCACTTCCAGTGCATCTCCGGGAGGATGACACTGAATTCTACAAAACCTGTAATGTAAGTATTAGGGTTGAGCCGGATACTCATTTCAGATGAGTATCATCATCCCCAATGATTCAAAATAGGCTGCTAAAATGTATATTTGTAAAAAAAAAATGTTTGACTCCAGGTGTTGCACTTGAATGTTATTCGACATTTCACAGTTTTACTAAGCCTGATATATTGTTCTGAAAAGAAAAAAAAATAAAATGTAACAGTTGGTAATGCCTTTTTAAAAGGTAGGTTTTAAGGTGCTGTTTTATACCCTAATAAATTATTGGAATTCTGACAGGAACACTTTAGTCAAGAACCTTTTATTGCATGGATGATGTTTCTCTTGCACAATCATACATGTTTACAGTTCTGCAGTTACATGTACACAACTATATCTGCACAACTGAATTTGTTACTTTTTTTGGCATGTCTTTGGGGGGCAGAACCTCTCTGTCGTTCCATGAGCCATCATGGAACGGCTTGAGTGGCGAGCAGCTGGACCCCTGGTCCATAGCAGCTGTTTTGGTTTTGAGCATTACAAACTGAAAACAGGGCGTCTTGTACATTTTAAGTTGGCAAGTGATAAATATTTTGAGTTCATTAAGGTGTAATATTTTGAGTAGATACTATTGATGTAATACATTGTGTACAGTTAATTTTTTCAAGTCCATGTAATTTAGTTTTTATAAGTATCATTCAATCAAATCATTTAAGTATGAAGAAGACACAAATATTAAGTTAAGGGAATTTTAAAAAAATTATATTGAACTTAGAATATAGATTAAGTCAACTGAACACATATTTTTTAAGTATAACGTAACTCAAAAAATTTATCAGCATAACTTAAAAGTTCTTATGTAATTGGTTACGACAAAAATTTTGAGTTTTCTGAACTTGTTCGGGTTTACAGTGTGCTGGGAAACAATCTCAGACCTGAGTGTGCGGTTGGGACCAGGGTGGCATCATTACGTAATCAGTTCCTCACCAATCCTGTACCAGATGGGGCGGGACGTTGTGGTTACAAGTCCCCGCCCCTGATGAAGTGGAGGAGACGGAAAAGATATGCGGAGAAGCAGCTTGGTGGGTCTCAACAATAGCGGACAAACACACCTGTTTCGCTTTGGGTTGTCAAGTAAGAAGAGAAGAATCTATGAGGCTTCATTTTCTACCAAAGGACCCGAAAACCAGAGAGCAGTCAATGGATTTTCTTTCCAGAAATCACTGTGGTCCGGTGAAAGTTTCAGATAAAACGAGGCAGGTTTGCTGTAACCATTTCCATGAGGACTGCTTCACCAACTTTGCGCTAAAAAAGATGGGTTTTGCCACTGTACTCAAAATGAAGCCAACATGTCGGTCAGCCTGTAACTATATCGGTAAGTTTATTTTTACTGCTGTGTGTTAATGAGATGCAACAGAGCCTGCCCTCATGTCAGATAAGCGCAGGGGCCTGTGTCCACATGAGTTAGTGCCTGACGGTAGCTAACGTTAGTGGGGCCTCTACACATGATCAGCAGTAAAACTACTTTGTGCTGGCTGCCCCAGTGTTGTTCTATGGAGAGAGCGACACCGCCTGACTAAGCAGCATTGCTACCCTTGAAGTTGTGCACCACTTGGATATCACCCCTGACCGCTGCGCTCAAAGTTCAAATTATTTAAGCTTTATCCTAGTTTGCTGCTGACCTTTCAAAGCGCAACCAATGAGATATCAGCTGTGTGTGATCAGAGACGACCTGGAGGCGACACATACATGCAGAGGAGGGAGAGAAAGACGGAAGAAAAATCCGTAGCTCTCTGACCGAGTTTAAAGCGGCCTTTACGTGATAAGAACTTTGCGCTTCGCTCACAGCCAGGTAGGGCGCAGAGAGCAGGCACAGCGGAGGCTCAGAGCCAGACACTGTTGCTAGGCTACAGCCACCCCCGCTCTCACCCCGAAAAGTAGAAGAAAAGGGAGAGGAGAAAAAAGAGTTTGTTTACTATGTATTTAAGTTTGTCTCCTAAGAGGGCTCTCGCACTTGCCACGCTAATTATACAGCGGCGAAACAACCATAACATGTTTGTGTGCATGAAATGTTATTACGTCGCCACCGTCTTCCTCTCCCTCCTCTGCATGTATGTGTCACTTCCAGGTCGTCTCTGGTCACACACAGCTGATATCTCACTGGCTGCACTTTGAAGGATCAGCGGCAAACTAGGTCAAAGTTCAAATAATTTGAACTTTTGTCAGGGGTGAAATCTGAGCGGCGCACACTGCCAAGGGTAGTGATGCCACTTAGTCAGGCGGTGTTGCTCTCTCCATAGAAAAACAATGGGACAGCCAGCGCAAAGTGGTTTTACTGCTGATCATGTGTAGATGTCTTTACCCTTCGTTTTCGTAGCGACATAATAATGGTTCATGCACACAAACTCGTCATGGTTGTTTTTTTTGTTTTTTGTTTTTTTTGTCGCTGTATGATTAGTATGACAATTGCAAGAGCCTTCTTTTGAGACAAACTTAAATACATGGCAAACAAACTCTTTTTTCTCCTCCACCCTTTTCTTCTTCTTCTTGGAGTGACAATCAGTGTGACTGTTGCCTCGCAGCAGTGACTGGCTCTGAGTCTCTGCTGTGTGTGCTCTCTGCGCCCTACCTGGCAGTGAGCGAAGCGCAAAGTTCTTATCATGTCAAGGCCAAAATAAAGTTGAAGGGCTGCAAGCAATCATGATTCTGAACTCAGCTCTCATTGACGAGGGGAGGGAGGTTCCTCAGTGCGTAGGGAGAGGGTGTAGAGCAGCGCTGAAGCACCGCCCACTCAGAGACGAATTACTAATAAGCTACTGCCCCACCTGGGTAGGGTAGGTCCACAGAAATTAGAAATGTTTTGGGTTTTTTTTGCAAAAAAACTTCATAACCTCATTTGAAAGACCACCAAAACATCATTTTTTGACTAAAACAGAACATTGGAGGGAGTCTTTAAGGCCCTATTTTGACAATCTGTATCACATACTTTTGAGAGCACAGTGCTAGTTTAAATGGGACGTGTCCAACATGGTTCATAATCTGGGTGCAAAGTGAGGCACAACGGGGCTGGATTTAGTCCCTAATCAAGGTGAGTTCTGGGATGATGAAAGATGAAACCAATCAATGTGCTGCCTCTCAACCCCCTTGAAAGCCAGGTGCACTTAAACATGACTTTATTTTAACTTTTCAAGTTTGTTTCCTTGTTACCTATTGTGCAACACCATCAATTAGGTTGCCACCTGCCTTAAAAAAAAAAAAAAACAGACATCAAACTTATTTCTTACTTTTGATCTTTTAACCATTTTAACAATCCATTACTGTTACAATACATGTAGGTATTTTTTGGTATAAATAGGACTGTCAGGCTTAGAGAAACCCACTTCACGCACTAAAGGAGGCATTGTTATGTTGCGGTTAGCTCATTTAAACCACCAGCTTACCCTGAGAGAGCAGCAAGGAAACAGAGAAAAGAGAAAAATAATCGCACACTGTTTTTTGCTGCTCCCAAGGTAAACGTTTATTAAGCAGCGTCTGTGTGGTTTTCGTCAGGCGTACAAGGATGAAACGTTGCATAATAAATACTCACCTTGGGAGCAGCTAAAAACATTATATAGATATTTTTCTCTTTTCTCTGTAGTCTACACACTTTTTATCCAGCAACCATTGATTTTACTATTGGATGTGTGTGTACTGTCCTGCACTAGAGAGCAGCAGGGAAAAACAGAAGAAGAAAACAGGACTTCCTGGCTGAAATGGAAAGGACATGCAAAGATGCAAGATGCCAAACTGAAGACACCATCAAAGACAAAAGACTGTTAAACATTTCTGTTCACCCACCACCCACTACAGTTTGTAACATACATTTCACCTTTTACAAAAACTAAATGAATACAGTGAAGATCGGACTGGCTAAAGGGACAAAGACAAACAGCAGACGCTGTTGATGAGGAGGAAGACAGGCAGTGACCTGATGAGGCTGGTGTGCATTCCACACACACACACAAACACACGCCTACACATGGTCGAATCCGCCTGCTGAGCCTCCTCGCAAGCAGTGACGACAATGAAGGGACGTGGGGGATGTGTGCCTTTTTCCGGGATTTGCCGAACAAAAAGGCTCTTTTCAGAGCCACCCACCTTTCAATAAAGAGCATGTTCCTGAACATCAGTTTGCACCCCTCTCCTGTGAGTGTTCTGCAACTGTTGAAGCACATTTCCCCCCACGTCTCCTCTGTTGAGCCTCATCTACATTCTCACACAGTTCCATGAGCAAAGTTGTTTTGTCTCACGCAAACATAATGCCACCTCTCAGTTTGTTCCAGATATTTGGTGCATAGAAACTAAATGGTGCTTCACCACGTATAGTTCTGGGTATAGGAACACACAGTAAACCTGTGCCAGATGATCTGAGGGGTCTGGACGGCTCAAAATTTTGTAGAAAATCAGTAATGTATTTTGGCCCTAAACCATTTAGTGTTTTATAAACCAACAGTAATATTTTGAAATCTATTCTCTGAGAGACAGGAAACCAGTGTAGAGACCTGAGAACTGGAGTGATGTGATCCACTCTCTTGGTGTTTGTGAGGACTCGAGCAGCAGCGTTTTGAATCAGCTGCAGCTGCCTGAGGGACTTTTTAGGGAGACTCGTGAAGACACCATTACAACAGTCGAGTCTACTGAAGATAAATGCATGGACAAGTTTTTCTAAATCCTGCTGAGACATGAGTCTTTTTATCTTTGATATATTTTTAAAGTGATAGTAGGCTGACTTTGTAATTGTCTTAACATGGCTGTTCAAATTCAGGTCTGAGTCCATGACTACACTCAGATTTCTGGCTTGGTCTGTGGTTTTTAACATTACTGACTGAAGCTGAGTGCTGACTCTTAATCACTCCCCTTTGACCTCAGTTTTGTCTTTGTTTAACTGAAGAAAGTTCTGGCACATCCAGTCAATGACTTGATCAGTGCACTTTCTTAATGTTTGTATTGGACTGTAGACCCCTGGTGATATCATTATGTAGATTTGTGTGTTGTCTGCATAGTTGAGGTAACTTATTTTGTAACTTCTCAAAATCTGAGCCAGTGGAAGCATGTAGATATTAAATCAAATCAAAATCAAATCAACTTTATTTATATAGCACTTTTCATACGCACAATTGTAACACAAAGTGCTTTACAGAAGAAAAAGA